>JAUZST010034756.1:0-28241 GCA_034779995.1 Parotocinclus haroldoi | reverse complement strand
GGTTTCTTCCTACCATTTTAGGGAGTTTTTCCTTGCCACTGTCGCCCTAGGCTTGCTCAACTTGGGATTGGCCTTTTTAGATAATTGTATTACTGTAAAGCTGCTTTGAGATAATGCTACGTTGTAAAAAGCGATATATAAATAAAATTGAATTGAATTGAACCATCAACATCTCTGAGATCAGAGGCATCTAGGATGGAGCATCACAAAGGCGGAAGTGTGTACTGTGGCCGGATAAATCAGAATTCAGAACTTTTTTGGAAGAAATGCACAGTGTGCGCTCTGGGCCAAAAACAAGAAGAACCATTACTGTTACTTTGGAGGTAACTGCAAAGGTTTTTTTCTACAATAGTTTCTACAAAAGTATATTGATATGTTAGAGCAGCCTTCAAGACTCCATCCTTTCCGGGGCTGTCCATGAACTTTTCAACAAGAAAATGCAAAACAGCATGCTGCACACATTAAAGGCATGGCTGTGGAAGAAAAGGGTACAGGTACTGGACTGGCCTGTCTACAGTCCTGACCTGTCACTAATAGAGATTTGTGTTGAGATTAAAAAAAACAAAATGCAACACCAATGACTCTTTATTTTTGCACACTTGAAATAAAGCACCAACTACATTGCTTGATATCCTGTAAGCCAAAACATTGTTGTGTTGTGAGAAGGAATGGCAACATTAAATTTTTACATAATGTGTTACAGGCTTGGAATGCATAATTGTATGGAAATTAAGCTGACCACACATAAAACATAAAACATCTTTGATTCATACTGTTAGCAATTAAATAAAGGTCAATGTAAAAAACACTGCATTTATTTTAGTTGTTTTTAGACTTTAATGGTATCTTAAAATTACCTACTAATCACAGAGGTTTACATATTTTTTTCCATTTTAATGGGATGCCCTTCATTTACTTTTAGGATTGGTGTAAAAATCTGGTTTTGCTTTATGTCCTGTTCATTCAGAAATAGAAAAAAATCTAAAGACTTCGAAAACTTTTATGCACCACTCTATATTAAGGATGCACTGATACTTACATTTAGTAACTTGACAATACAGAGTACCGATAGGAGAATAATAATATTACAGTTCTTACAGTGACTTTCAAAACATTTCTTTTTAAATAAAATGTTACTCACTTTTTGGCTATAGAGTGTGAAATGAAATGTACATCATGTGCTAGCATAGTTTAACATTTAGCTGTGCTAAACATTTACATATGCTAAAATATTTGCTGCTTACATCACTTTCTTCACTTATTTGTAACAGCAACATTACTTTGCTGTAAATCGTTATCGGGTCTCATGTATCGGGGTAATCTTCCGAGCATGAGTACATGAGTATTTAGCCCTGAAATCAGTATTGGTGCATTATATGGTGAATTCTAGCCTGTACACTTTGCATTAACATTTTTTATACTCTGTTTATACTCTGAATACACAGTGCTGTGCAAGTGTCTTAGGCCACCATTAGATATTCATAAACAATTTCAGGCAGCATGGTGGTTTGGTGGGTAGCACCGCTGCCTCACAGCAAGAAGGTCCCAGGTTCAATCCCAGGGTGGAGTGGCCTGAGTCCTTTCTGTGTGGTGTCTACATGTCCTCCCTGTATCTACCAGTACTCCTCCCATAGTCCAATGACCTGTGCATTAGGTGAATTGGTATCTCTAAATTGTCATTGACTTGTGTATGTCTGGTCTTCAGATTAACTTGTGTATAGATGTAACCTTGCGTGTGATGCCGATAAGTGACGTTAAATAAGCCAAACAAGCTCCACAATTTCAAACTTGGATTCATCACTCCATAATACCCTTTTACTAATCTTTATTCCACTCTTTGTGTGCTTTTTCACATCCTAGCCTTTACACCCTGTTCCCCTTCCAAGAAAGTAGTTTCTTGGCTGCTACCCCTCCAAAAATACCATTCCTGATGAAGCTTCTTCAGACTTCAGGTTATACTAGGCATAACTTTGAAACTGCCAGATTTCTGCTGTTATTTCTCAGCTCTAATGGGAGTTCAGACTAAATTCTTGTCACTGCAGCCTAAAGAAGATTTTTCTATTTTTAACACTGCATAGTAACAATTAATTAAACTAATAATTATACATAGTAATTATACTATTGCTATATAAAAATAATAGTGACCTCAGACTTTTGCACACTACTGCATTTTGGCCACACCAACCCACACAATTTTTGATTTATGTAATAAAACCTATTGAAAAACATGATATTATTATCAGAACATTATACACCGTGAAATATGGACAGAAACTGTATATAACATGCAAGAAAGCATCTGTTTTGGATTTCTATAGAGGCCAGCACTCTACTGTCCCGAGAATGTTTTGCCACAAAAGAGAAGTGTGGAGAATTGTGAGTGGTTTCACAGATCCAGAATATCTGCCATTGTTATGCGCACAATACATGACATTCAACTTAATATGGCCACACTTAGCAGTGATACAAGGGGATACATCACCCTGTTCCACATTTTTGGTCTCAGCAAAGCAGCTTTATCCACATATATATGCATTGAGCACTGAATATTCCAAAAGGCCATTATAAACAAGACAGATGTGGTTTCCATAATGTGGTTGAATAACAGTCGACTTACACATAATTGAGTTCAAGTGAGATCTGAACGTGATTAGATCACCAAAAAGGTGTCAGGTTCTTAGTGAAATTTCAGATGTGTGGCCTACTGCACCATGGCTGAACTGTGGCCACAATTACAGTACTTGTAACTGACAAAAGCAGCTTTAGCAGTGCAGGGATTTGATGAAAACTGAGGATAGAAAATGTCTTTTTGGAAAGGTGGATTTCTTTATAGTGCCATAACAAAATGGAATTAATCTCTAAATGCTTCATGTTTACATGCTTGACTGTAAGCATATGCTGAACTAGCTGAATCAGACATGTCAAAATAGCTGTACTAGCAAACGTATATTAAATGGAGATTGCCACGGCTATTTTATTTTACTTTATTATGGCTGTGGTCAATTGCTTTGACTGCTTTAATACACCACATAATTCACACTCTGTTTGCTTATGTTAGTTAATCCAGAAAATTACTGTACAGCATTTTCTAAACCTTTTGCCTTTTCTTTTTACTGGTACATCATATTTACGCTTCCAATCGGTAATAGTATGTTATTAAAAAGTCTAGTCAGAATAGAATAGTCTGTTTGTTGCCTCTTAGCTAATCCAGTTTCATAATTCTTTCTTTTTGCTATTATATGCCATGTGAGCTCATGTCATCAGGTATAATATCATTTAAAAATCTATTGGATTACCAGCAAAAATGTCTGAGAACTTGCATTCACTTGGAATTCCACCACTACAACCAGCACCTGTACACTGCTCACAAAAATAGGGTATATTTTATTAGGGTATACTTTTTATACATTTTTTTGTCAGCAGCGCACATGTTTTGTTTGTAGGGGTGAAATGCTGAGTGCATGCTTAGTTATTCATCATCCATCATTACTGATGTTTTATGTGATAGAAAAACATTCTGTAGAAAATCCCCTGAGCTGCCTATGACACATGAAATTAGCTAATCCTTTAGGAACACCAGCAGATTTATGTTCAAATCTTCCATCTGAATGGTTGTTGTTGAGCCACAATGCTTATGAGTTACTGCAAAATATAATTACAAAGCCAACATTTTTTAAATATTTCTTCCTAAATATTCCTAACTGCATTTGAGTGAATTTTTGAAGTCCCGTCCCTGTCACCTTTAGCCTACATTTGTGACGCCAGCAGTTGCACAAACTCAGCCACACATGAATAGCACAGTCTTTTTACAAATATTTATTTAGTAATCAGTTTGTGTATGTATAAGGAACTGCAAACTTAAACAGTTAATGCTCTGCTGCTCCATGATTGTTTCGATGGCTCGATGGTCTGTTTGTTTTTGAGTTCTTGTGTATTTGTGATGTTAAACTGAAACAGGAAACTAGTATGAGTGGGTTTTAGTTACAGTGTAAGAAATGAACAATGGAAATAGTCAAGTAATGTTACTGTAATTTATTATTCTTAGACAGGAAGAAAATCACCAGAAACAGGAAGTTCACCAAAAACACAATTAGACAGTCATATATTTTTAAAAAATCAGCATCTCCCGTATTTCTTATTCACACCAGATTAGAACACGATGATTGCCAGGCTGCAAACTGAACCGTGACTCATCAGAGTAGAGGACAGGTGATCACTCATTGAATCACGATGCTTATCAGCCCACCTTCTATGGATTCTACAGTTTTCAGGAGATAATGGAATGCATATTACTGATCCCCAGGCATGTGGTACAACACGATGAAGCCGATTTCATATGGTCTGGATGCAAATCCCTTCTCCAGCAGCAGCAAAGATCTGTCCTCCTAACTCTGCTGCACTGCTGCGCCTGCTTGTTCTTGCCAATAAGATCAAGTAGCGGTCATCTCTTGCTGTCGTGGCACCTGGTCCTGGTCTTCTTCGTGCTGTTCCAGTCTTAAAAACGATTCCACCAATCATGCTTTGGGAAGTTCCAAGTACTGTTTCAACTGTTGTCTGTGTTTGACCAGCTTCAAGACGTCCTATGGTTCTCCAAGTTTCACCTTTAGCCAAGTCATGTTACAGAGGAACTGCAAGAGCTGGGAAATTTCAGGATGAGCATTTTCAAGATCAGGGAATGTTCAAATGCTCCAGCATTTTCAACCTTAAATATAGTGAATTTTCACAAATTAATTAAAAGTTGCATCTCATTTGCATTATATAACAACTTTCTTTTATTTGCCTTTTGTATTTTTTGTATAAAATTGCATCTCATTTGCATTATATAACAACTTTTCTGATGGTCTTATTTGAATCAAAAAAGATCAATTGCTTCCTTTTTATTGCTTCGTATTCATTTTGAAATATGCCCTAATTTTTGTGAGCAGTGTATATCTGTTTTCTAGTTCTTCTAGATTTAAGTGTAGCGTTTCACACTGTAAACTCATGACATTCCATGCAATAGGTTACAAAATACCAATTAAAGGATTGGCGGTTTCTTATTTTACAGTTCAACTGACCTACAATTATTAGTCTGTTTATGTAAATAATTTATGTTCTGAGTTCAGAAAAAATGGTGTCCCAGGCATCATCACTTTAAATCCTCTCCTGAGGCCCAAATACTTGTAAACATGGTGTTTGTTTCAACGGTTGTGCTTATGACACACAGATATACATCATCCAAACCATATTAAATCCTTACCAACACTGACTGAGGATCAAAAGATTGAGAACTGTGCAAGGAAATAAAATACAGAATATTATTAATTTAACTCTGAAAAGTTGAGGTATTCTTAGTTTCACCCAAGAACATGAGAGAGTTTCTAAATCTATACTAAACCTCAGTTGGTTCCGTAAAGCTCAGTCTTTGTGTAATTTTTTATTTTTTTTTTAATGTGTGCAGCAACTAGAGTACCAAGTAGATTTAAAAATCTGTTCATTCTGTCATCTCTGCACTGGTAACTGTTAGATTTTACATCGATTAGAAAAATAATTTTTCACAAGGTGTCGGATTTTAGCTTATTCATGCCAAACGGATGGCCATTGTAAGTACACTTCCACACAGGTACAGAATAGCCTCCCAAACTCTCCAAGCAATTTTTCC
This sequence comes from Parotocinclus haroldoi, assembly GCA_034779995.1. NCBI lineage: Eukaryota > Metazoa > Chordata > Actinopteri > Siluriformes > Loricariidae > Parotocinclus > Parotocinclus haroldoi. The sequence continues at coordinate 22,600 of JAUZST010034756.1, read as the reverse complement.
AACACCAGTTCCAGCCATCACACCTGTACTCAGATCACAACAGAGTACCCTATTTCTCCTCATTTCCATCTCCTGTTAATTAAAGATTCCATGCCACCAAAATTGTTACCGACTAGATGGCTATAATGCACAGAGACTAACACATATTTTGTAAATGTATCTATAGACACGCAAATGATAAAGATGTTATTTTTATAAGTATACACTGAACAATATTTTGCTAAATTTGTTTCAGTAAAAGTTCCATAGTTTTTAAAGATTAATAGTTTCGTAAATCCTAAATTTCACACAGGTGGCAGGCCATGCTGGTGCCAGGGTTAACACACCTCTTTTTAACAGCTGACTGGAGATTTAAGGAGCAGGAACGGAAACCAGTGTTAAAAAAGAGATGATTCCATTGCCCTATCTTCTGAGATTTATAGTCTAAATATATGGCTGCTGTCACACTGCCCACAGCAAGATTGTCACCACGGTTGAGCCTGCCACATATCTCCACTGCAACATCACATTCACTGTATCTAAACTGACACATATCCGGAGAAGCGGTCATGCAGTGCTATCATGTCTGGGAAAGAATGATGGCAGTGATGGTGCACTGGCTAAAGAGACAGAACTGACAAGTTTACATCACTGGGTTAATATCTTCAGATTCTCAGCAGAGAACTGTGTATGTCACCAATTTGTGATGGAGAGTTAAAGCAATTAAGACCACCACAGAGAACAGTGCCTGTGGCTCTAGAGGCTAGGCCTGGCCTACTCATTGTCTTATCTTCCACTTTGCAGACCTCTTTGCATTACACAGCATTCTTACTTTTGGCACCGATTGCTTTCTGGTAATTAAATATTTTCCAACTGTGTAATTCCACTGCCTAGGACTTAATTTGTGATGGAGCTAGGCAGAGCTGAACTGCAAGACCTCCATGCTGAGCTCCACCACCTGTGAGCTTCCTGTAAAGCTTCCTAACTGACAATGGAACCTTAAGACTGGCTGGTTAACAGTCTGCTGGGTTAAGGATTGTGCCACTGAATGGTTACACCATCTGCACAACCAGTAGCAATGTGTTATAAGTCTGTTTTTTAATCTTTCCGGCGGCAGTGCTACCTACCTAGCCACCGTGCCACCCAACTGTTACTGATCATAAATTAATTGTTTCAAACTAGCATTTTTTATAATAGCACATTTACATAATTAAAACATATTCAGACACCAAACAACAGGTGCAAAATAATACACAATCATTTTAGCTCTTCAACATACTACTGCAAATAAATTCAATATGTATGTAGGCACAAATTAATAAAAAACAGCTAAATGATTTTAAAATGTATAAAGATTTATGTTTAAACAATGTTACATTTTTGCTGGAAGACAAAAATTGGCTTGCTTGAAAAGTGAAAGAGCTTGAAAATTTATGAAAAACTCTGAAAGCCGTAGTCGATGCATTTATAATGCAAACGCCAAATCAAAAAAACTTGCGAGAATATGGAAAATGCCTTTAACAAAACAATTGCAGAAAAGAACTGGCAACATTACAAAGTGGTAAATGCTAAAAATCCAAGAGCTTTGTTCAGATAAAGCAATGTTTGAGCCAGTGCTGGAAAAATGACCTCTGGGAATGCTATCATTGAATTTCTGTACCTATCAGTTAGACTGCCTGCCTCGCCTTTGAACATCATGCGAAACACTCAAGAGTGGTTTCACAGATTCACTAGGGTGTGATTCACAGGTCTAACACACAAATTGTCCCTTTATTGGAGGAAAATCCCAAGAAATATATGTGCTAGTGTGGATGGCCCTTACTTTCCAGAGTGCGTGGAAAGAGGAAATTACACTAAGCAAGTGATACCTCACTTACAGTTGAATGAAATTCCATTTCTATTTGTCCTTTTGAAAGAAGTCTCATTGTACTTTAAGCTCAATTCTCGATAACTGTTCTAGACCTTACTTGCACAAAACAGAGACTCAGTTTCTAGTATATATTTTATGTAGTGTCGCTTATGATACTGAGGCCTGACAAAAAGAGATTTATCACTAATGAGTTTTCAGTAAAAGAGGTGAAAGCTACAGAGATTAAGCCAAGTCTCAAGTAAACTAAATTTTAAAATGTTAGTTATGACAGTTAGTTTAGATAGTTAGTTAGTTTATGATAAACTGTATATTATATTGTTTTATTACACAACATGCAATCAAGTTTTAATGTTTGTAGTAAATAGTAATAGTAACAGACCTTGCTTTTGCTGAACTGGGATAATTTAATCACACAAGCATTATAACATTGTTAATCATGTTTAAACCTTATTTTCTCCCCATATAATTTGTTTTACTATCCACACATATATCCTTCCTGTGTCTATGTGGGTTTACTCTGGGTACTGTGGTTCTCTCCTACAGTCTAAAGACATGCGTGTTAGGTTAACTCATTACTCTAAACTGGCATTGACCAAATAAACAAACAAACTATCCACATCACCGTGACAACAGGTGGAATAATTCCTATAGTCAACTTCAGACCATGTAACAACCAACCAGAAAGTTAAATGATAGGTCTATTACAAAAGTAGCGCTACAGCTTTACAGAAGTAAAATAAAAAGCAAAGCATACTATTTTACCTCCACTTTTCCTGGTTCAGGGTCACAGAGGAGGATATGGAGCCTGCCCCCCATAATTCACTGAATGCCAGCGGAGATACACATTGGGCAGAGCACTAGTCCATCACCTGGTTACGCAAACACACCATGCAACCTTCATGTTGCAAACCCAGCCTTGGGTTATATTTACTAAGTTGAAACCTTCTTCACTGCAGTTGAACCACTCTTAATGATTAAGAGTGGTTAATCGAGGTTCTATTTTACAAGCAGCAATTGTTTTACATGTGAAACCCTTTTGATGCAATGCAATGATGACTGCACGTGTTTCCTTGGATAGGGTATCAACACAGAACATTGATCATTAGTTTTGCCTATTGTGTTTTCATTAGTAAGCATCTAAACACAGGTCTAAGATCACAGGATCACACAGTGCTACCAGAAGTGATGTGAATTACACTTTAATTAAATTTTGGTTCAATTTAATTCCCACTGTAAAGGTTTGATGGGAAATAAATAAAGTATATCACTTCTTCCTAGTTACCTTTAGGCATTCCTCATTTCAATTTATATCCAATTAGCAGATCACTGGATGGACTGGATACTCTGATCTGCCCCATGTGTGAATATGAATGTTCACCCTTTGTGTGGTTTATTTGGACACCCACTATTCCAGGGATAAACTCCTGATTCTGAGTATGCCACTGCAACACAGACATCAGCAAGTCAACGCAAAAAGCAAGACAGAATCTTAAAGTTGCCAGCAAGCATTCAGTTCATGTTCAGTTCTCTGGATCTTTCCCTCCAAAGCATACATTAAACACAAATTCTACAATCCTCCTCAGTCTCTCAGGACCAGACCAAGTCTTTTGACAAGAAAAACATTGGAAAAAGACTTAGAAAAAAGAAGTACAGCTGCTCAAAGAAGAAAAAGGCAACTGAGATGGGTATAGCTGCAGAATGAGAGTTGTGGTGATCCGAAGCGAGCCTTTCTTAAATCTCACTAGTGCTCGGCTCACTGGCAGGCTGTCCCCTAAGGGCCCAATGCAGGCTTGGACCACTCCACTATACAATCAAACTGCAGCTTTGAGCAGATAAGACAACAGCAGCGTCATGAGAGCAGTGCACTCTTACACATCCAAACATCCATTAGTACTGTGTATAAAAATGATGAGTGACAGGGAAGACTGCAGGATGATGCAGCAAAGAGAAAAACCAAAGCTAATTAAGAGAAACAAATGAACTATTAGACCTCTAAGCATCAGGCATTTTAATTAGGGTAGTAGTAATAATTTGTAGCACATACAGTATATTTGAAATGTTCAGAGGTTTGTGTGTTCATTGACCTTCAAAATGTCAAAACAGACTTATAAACCAGTGGTGGTGTTTTCTGTTTCAGTGACTAAAAGTGTTTGAGTGTCACAGACCGAGGGCAGTTCAGTGGCTCGGTGGGTAGCACTGCCACCTCACAGCAAGAAGGTCCTGGGTTCAATCCCAGGGTGAAGCAGCCTGTGGCTTTTGTGTGTGGAGTCCTCACATGTCCTCACTGTGTCTGTGTTCTTTTACTCCGGTTTCCTCCCACAACCCAAAGACATGCATGTTAGGTTAACTGTTAATTGGCTCCCCGTCTAGGGTTGTTCCTGCCCTTGTGCCCAGAGTAGCCAGGTGGGCACCGGCTGGCCTGCGACCTCATGTGGATTAAGCGGAAGATAATGGTTGGATGTAACAGACCATTAGGGCTCATATTTTAAAAAACTTTGTATACCCCAAGATTATGCCTTTTACGTTAAACTATAATCTAAATAATGACACAAACCACAACCTTATTAAATAAATCATTTCCTAAGCTTTTTTTTCTCTTAATAACCTCCCACGTTGTCTCCATCAGGAGCTAATGGTTTTAATTGGTTTAAGTTTTGCAGTAATTACTCCATTGCATAAAACCACAGCTACCAACATGATTCATTAGATTGTGTGCAATATGCACACTCTTGTGAGCTCCTGATGTTGCGTGATATTACTATCGGAGGGTGGTCAACTTTGAGGAAATTGTTGGAGAGAGATTTCGAGTGATACAGACTTAATTAACCAAGTTAGTTAGAAGCAATGAAATGCAGCATTACAGTTTTTGTAGTTTTATCAGCACTACCTTTGACCACTGGTTCTGTGCATTAAGCTCCATGTTTGTGTGAGTTAGTGCTCTACCTGATTGTGCATAATTGTTCCACTGTTTGTTGGTTTAATTACACTCATGGCTAGCTCCCACTTCTAACAACCAAGTTCACTATGACCCAATTTAACTGCTATGATGGATGACAAGGTGCAATCTGGGTTCAGACAATTTCACATTTTGTTTTTGATGACACCAAAGAGTAAAAAGATAACATTCAATACCAGTACCATATAATCGTATAATACATATCAACACAGAATACACTGTTTAAAATGTTTTAATACACAGACTAGCTGCTTAGCTAGGCAGCTTGTCACAAACCTCTTCATTTTCTTTGGTGTTTAAAGTAATAGATATTTTCCACATAGCCAAGACACATCGACATCAACAAAATGAATCTTGTCACCCTCACACTCACCCAGTCAGCAACCTGCTCACTGTTTCATTCAGATAGGTCCAGCAATGACCTTAATGTAGTTGGATAGAGTTGCGGGAGAAAATACAACGAGGCCAATGTGGGACAGATGGCAGCTCTGTTGTTGTTACTATGAGATTGTGACTGGGCCATATACTTCACTGCATGTTTACTTTGCCCTTTAACACAGGATTTGCCACTGCATGTTCAAATTCCAAAGCAAGCATCCTCCCAATAGATGGTGACCTTTATACACTTGTTTCAGCATTAGAAATAGGATATTTACTTGCCACAGAAAACCAGCAACAGTGTTTTAGTACTGCTGGAAAGCCTTTATTTCTTTGCTTTGTGATGTGGTAGCTGTTTCCTTAGGCAGTTTTATTAAATCAACAGAAAATGATCAAAACATGCAGGCAGCTTTCCAGTTTTGTTTCAGAAAAACTTGTCTGACTGCAACACAAAAATAGACTGGCAAGGAAACAATTTAAGTCCTAACAAAATTCCTTACAGGCCATCCCTAATTACTCTTAGACTCCCGAATCACAGTTACTCCCAACAGTGAAGGCTAGTCCACACCTCCTTGCCACGCTGACTTAAGAGTATGGAGGAGGTTCCAGGCAGGTACTTCAGGAGAGCTGGACAACACCATAGAAGTTCCTTAACATGGATGTAAGCACACAAATTGTGCTCCAGTAGGTTCATGGCATGGAATTCTATAGCTGAGAATCTGCATGCAAGCCTTACATCACCAACCATCGGATAGAGTGGTGTAAAGCACACCACCACGAGACTGTTGTGTGGAATAATAATTTACAATGCCTAATGGATGAGGATGAATTTGACAACTACCAAGAGATCTGCCTGATAGCATTGTACCAACTATAAAGTTTGGTGGAGGGGGGATAATGCTGTGAGGTTGTTTTGTAGGGGTTATCCTAGGTCCCTTCATTCTAGTGAAGGTCCAACTTTGCAAGAACAGTTTGGGGAAGGCCATTTTCCATTCCAGCATGAGTGTGCCTCAGTAAATGCATAGTTGGGTGAGTTTGAATGGCCCACATATACAGTAGTCCTCAACCCCATCAAACAACTTCCCAAAAGAGTGGGAACTGATATTGCTGTAAAGGGGGAAACAACTACAAATAATGGGATGTCATAAAGGCTCAAGTCGGTGTCCAAGTGTCCCAATAACTTTGGCCATATAATGCATACCCTGACAATGTCAAATTTTATCAAATATAATATATGCCAGGCTCTTAAAGCATCAATACTGTTCAATTGTACCTGCAAATACAAAGAAACACTTAAAATTCTCACAGATGTCTTGGGAGCTTCTCAAAAAAAGAACATGAAAGTTCATCAGATGTTTGCTATCAGATGTAGTATTGCCAGCATTGTGACAGACCTTCTGATGTTTTTTCTTTGTGTTATGTTTCTTTTATGTACTGTGTAGCTAGAGAATCCCCAGCCCTTTATTTGTTCAGGCTTGTTCTTCAACACTCTGTCAAATAAACACATACACACATACTTCCAAGGACATTTTGTTTATTGCTTCAAAAATTAGGTATTTTATATATCATCCAGTTTAATAATACACACATTTCCTAGCATGTTCTAGTTTTGAAGACACTGTATTATTGCAATACAAAACATTTTCCACAATTGTGTATTTCAATAATACAGTTGTGGTCAGGTGAAAAGGTTAACGAGGACCAGACAGCTGATATCATTCAGTCATGCCAATTAGAAGAGCAAACTGGTTGCTTTAAAGGGGTAGTGGTGCTTTTAAGTTTTCTTCTGTTAACCATGGTTACTTCCAAGGTAACACGTGCAGTAATCATTGCACTGCATCAAAAAGGTTCCACAGGCAAGGACATTGCTGCTTGTAAGATAGCAACCCGATCAGATTTATCTAATCATTAAGGATTTAAAGACAAATGGTTCAATTGTAGTAAAGAATGCTCCAGGGCACATAAGAAAGTCTAGCAAGTGTCAGGACCATCCAAAAGAGGATGAAGCTCTGATATTGGGTCACCACCAGTGCAGAGCTTGCTCAGGCACTTCTCTCCAAGAAAACCATCAAGGACGGGCTGACATTCTGCTGGACATACAGGGATTGGACTGCAGAGGGGTGGGGACTTTGGGACATCTGCAAAATTGACTGTCTGGAAAAGGTGAGCGCTACCATGAGTCCTGCGTCATGCCAACATGACCGTGAAGCATCCTGAGACCATTCATATCTGTTAACGATTTGGCCAACTTGACCCTGAACCTGATTTTACAGCATCTTGACAGTCCTGGAACCTATGCTAGGGTTCTATTTGTAGACTTTAGCTCTGTGTTTAACACCGTTGTGCCACAGCTACTACAAACTAAGCTGTCCTAGCTGTCACTCACGTTGCTGGACAATCCCGTATCCAGGGACCTGAAGTGGGAGATGAACATAGTGCACAGCTACAAGAAAGCGGAGCAAAGGATGTTCTTCTTGAGACAGCTCAAGAAATTTAACCTGCCATAGACCCTAATGATCCAGTTCTACACAGAGATCATTGAGTCCATCCTCACATCATTTGTAACCATTTGGGTTGGTTATTCCACCTCTCAGGAACGAGCCAAACTCCAGCTCATCATCAGAACTGCAGAAAGGATCATTGGAAGTAATCTTCCAACCCTTCAGGAGATTTACACCAGATCTGACCATTACCTGTTCTAGACACCTCCTCAGGTAGAAGACTCAAGTCTATCAAAAACAACACAATACGGAACACTAACAGATTCTTCCCCAGAGCTGTAGCACTTCTCAACCACAGCCTCACAACTTTGAACTGATTTAAGTGAAACAGAGTATATACCCAATAACATATGTGCTTATTTGCACATTTTTTATTGTGGCACTTATGTACAGATGTTCAGTTTGTACAATGTTCAATTTATTATCATCACTTTCTGCATAAAATAGTTTGTGTGTTATGTTAAACTTCAGGCTACATATGGACACAATGTTTAATTAGTGAATAGCATATTTGCATCCCTCTGAGCTCCTTCAGCTCTTCATTACTCTTACTCTTACTCTTTTTTGTAAATTACAATTGTGGTTCTCTTAGTGCAATCCTTGTTAACCCTCTGAGTGCTTGTTACATGCCACACACGTGTTCTCTCACCAAGTTAAATTCCTTGTAACATACTCGGCGAAATAAAGAGATTCTGAGATTCTTATTCTGTTTGGAGTTGCTTCTCATCCAGGTGAGTGGCTCTGCTTAAAATGTTGCATAAGAACCCTGCCATGAATAAGTATTGATATCAAAACATTCTCCAAATGGAAACTTTTCACAGTGATTCAGGAGCAATTTGGAGACGAGCAATGCTTTTCCAGCATAATGGAGCACCATGTCATGGCAAAAGTGATAACCAAGTGGCTCAGGGATATGGCCATGGGAACGCTCCAGATCTCAATCCCAATGAGAACCTGTGGTCAGTCGTCAAAAAGAGGGTTGACAAACAAAAACCCGGAAAATGTGATCAACTCCAAGCACTGATTAGGCAAGAATGGGTTGAAAATCCAGCTAGCCGAGGAGAATTTCATACGTTTTAAAGAAGAAGGGTCAACACTGTAAACATTGTCTTTGCTTAAACTAGATGTATTTGTCAAGAAAATGTTTTTAAAAATATATGGAAAGCTTATAATTGTACTTAATTATACCATATGGAAATCTGACAAAAGTTTTATCAAAAACTGAGGCAGCAAATCCAAAATTTGTGGCATTCTCAAAACTTTTGGCCACTATTCTATAATAAACCTATGTATGGTAATGGAAAATACTTCAATAGACCAACGTTCTTGTTTAGTGAAGTCTAACAGGAATTCATTTTTTATTTATTAAGCAACACTGCAAAACAATGCACAACAGAAAATCCTGCCGTCTTAAAAAACTCTAGCGAGTCGCAAGGCCTCAATGTTATTATTGGTATTATTATTGGTATGATGGAACATATTTGAAATAATTCCTTGTCAGTTGCAAGCACATCAACCATCTACCTTTTTATTCAGTTGCTATTATTTAAACCTGTAAATTAAATTTAAAGGACTTTCAGCGGCTACAAAGCTGAATTTCTTTTAGCAAAAATATTAATACCAGTAGTTTATGTCTACCATCCCTAGGTATAGCAATTTCTTTTTAAATTAAGCAGCCAAGCCTTAGAAAGGTAGTGCTTTTCCAGACTCATAAAGGGTATTATAGGGTGAATATAAAGGTAGATCCCAAGACTGCTGACATGCACTTTAACGTATCAGATTATTCTATAGCTCATATACTGTTAATACATCCTAAGAGTGTAACTGTTATGACATTCCCTGAAGTATGTTCCATTAACCATTAATCACATCTCATCCTTGAAATTCACAATGTGTATACTGCTCCTGCAATTTGAAATTTATAAATGTTAAAGTCATAACATGTTTTTCATGTTAACATAATGCTTACAATCAGTGGTACTTAGACTATGAGCAACACTATGGTTCGGTGGGTAGCACCGCTGCCTCACAGCAAGGTGCCAGGTTCAATCCCAGAGACCTGGGTCCTTTCTGTGTGGAGTCTGCATGTCCTACCTGTGTCTGTGTGGGATTACTCCGGGTACTCCGGTTTCCTCCCACAGTCCAAAAGCATATGCCGATAGCACAAAATAAACAAATCTTAGACTTTATTAATATATCCTCTCACCAACACATAATTTGGTTAAATACCTTATACAAATGCAAATACAAATACAAGCTTCCTGTAAACACAGAGACAGTCAAAAAATCTGAGATCTCTAATGAAAATGTTTGTTTTTATCCTTATAACCCAAAATCACAGCTCAACAACAACTTGAATACCAAATAAGGTCAGGACAGCGCTGACTATGATAGTATTGGCTAGAGGACTTTCCTCCACAGTCACCTTACCTATTAAGTATTCAGTGATAGCAAAACATGTTCCTTGGATTATTGTGAAATAATGATTATATAACTTTTATAATCATTGTTACAGCGATGCCTGTTCCACACTACAGATCCCAGCACAAATTACTGCCATGTCATCCCCAATGACAAGGGCTCGATCATTCCCTTCCATTTCCTTCAATGTTTATGCTTTTGTTATTAACACCTTGTATATTTGAACACTTACCTTTCACTGATTCGGCGAGTTTCATTCTTTCCACATTTTATTACTGATTATTATTATTTTAACCATACTTTTATTGTGTATCCTGTGAACAAACCGTTCCCTGAATCCATGCCTTAGGTCGCTGTGCTCTCCCCAGTAGACCTGACTATCTGTTTAACAAACTCTGCCGTGTCTCTGACTACAAACTTGTTCTACCCTGTGGTACCGCGGCATGTTTTTTGTTTAAAATAACACCATTGCATCGGCTTCTTGCTTCCGCCTCCAAATTCTGCCAGTTATGACAAACAGATTTTGAACAAACATGTGGATTCCATGCCAGCTCAAGCGAACACTGTCATAGCCGCAAAATGGGGAGCAAAGCCAATAATAATAAATTCTGAAAAGTATTAAAAGCTTTTTTTGTTCAAGTTTCTACTCAATTTCCAGGCTCCAACGGGCCTAATGACTGACAGAACTCGAACTCAGCTCCCTGGGGTGGTGAGCTGCAGACTTATTAACTTGTTTTAAATATTTCAAGTTAACCACAATTAATGAGAATAGTGTGTATATTGCTTAAAATGAATTTCTGCCCATCCGGACCCAGACATTTAGCAGTATGTAACCTGAGATGTATGCTTAGTATAGTCTGGTGGTATGAAATCAAAACAGTGTTGATTTTATCACCTACAACATTTAAGGTAACTACCAAATTTTCTAGATCCAGTTGAGAGCAATATTTGGTAATATCAAGATTTAAATACTATACAAATACCAATCCAGAGAATGCCAAGGAACTGCTGAGTGTGATGTATGGATTAGTACAGCCTTTCTTCAATTGTGCCATTTTCCCCAGTAATTGTATCGTCTACTATACTGTAGTAATCACTTACATATATCATCATTACATTCACGCATATAAAGTTTAATCTAACGAAACTCAATACTCTTTCCAGGTAAGTTCTTTTTTTCAGTGAGTGTATTAGTATGAACGATGGCAATATTAATGTTTACTTCAGAGAGTAATGTACAGAATAATAATTAAAAATGCAAGTGGTTTACATCTGCTTTTATATATACTTTAGCCGTTTTATTTTTTGCAAACAGCCCATTAGAGCACAGAAAGAGACACTAGAGAAGGCAGAAGGAAGAAGGCAGGAGCAGATATGGATGTAAACTTGAGGTGCATTCCTGCACAGGTGGTGCGCTGTTCTGATTCGAGCTCACTGATACCCTGCAGAGATCTACTGAGCCAGAACCATCGAGAGAGCCTCACAATCTCTTTCTTCCCTCAGATGCACATGTTTCACACCATGTCTGTGAATATTAAGAGACATACACATTGTGCAACCTTCTATCCATCATCATTAAAGCCAAACTGCAGAGGTAGTTCAGCTCATTTTTTCTCCTTAGCACTGACAATGCCAGGATTTCACATAAAAATGTCAGAAACAGTCTGTCACAAATTCACCCGATGAAGCAGTATCATTTAGCAGAGTGACATGTTCATGATCTGCGATGGTCCAAGCTTTGTGAGAAGAAATGAAACAACTGAATATATAATAGATTTTAATTATTCATGAGTCCTGCAATCCCAAATGCACTAAAACAACAGTTCTTATTTATCATATTTATTACAATTACAGTGCTGCTTGAAAGTTTGTGAACCCTTTTGAATGGTCTGTATGTCTCCATAAATATTACAAATACAAATCTGCAAAGGTTCAGACAAGTGTGGAAAATGCATATTAAAAAAACGCATAGTGTTTCATATATTTCAGATTTTGTCTGGTCAACCTAATTTCATTTATTAATAAACATCAGTTCATGCATTTCAGGCCTATAATACATTCGAGGAAAAAAGTAAGACAGTAAAGCATCTACCACTTTATAATGTTGCCATTCCTTTTCACCACACAGGCGTTATTTTGGCCCTTTCTTCCTGCAGACATGGCTGCAGATGTGCAACAGTACAGAATAAAATAACGAAGTACAAATACTTTGTAACCTTACTTAAGTAGATTTTTTAATCTATAATTTACTGGAGTAATTATTTTGCAGCTGACTTTTTACTTCTCCTTATATTTTCACACATTGACCTGTACTTTCTTCTTCTTACAGTTTAAAAATAGCCTAGGTACTCCTATAAATTTCTGCTTGTTTTCACTTCAACTCCTTTCAAGTACCACAAGCTAATTGCTTTAACTTTCTTATTATCAGTCTAATACTGACAAAATAATATTATTTATTGTTAAATATTATTGACAAACTATCCACTCCATAAAACACATGCTAATGCTCAGTAGTACATATATGATTCTTTAAAAAGTTTGCATTTTCTTTTCAAGTGCATTCGTTTTCAATGGGCAAATATGCAGCTGAAACAGGTAGCCTAGTTCATCCCAAATGATTCAACATTAACATTTTAATATAACATTATAGACATTATGGCTTTATATAGCCATATACTATAGGCCCCTGTGGTGTGGCCTACGATTTTGTCCTTAATGCCATTTTTTTTCTTACACTTCTTTTACTTTTATATATTAAGTAGTTTTGAAACCAGTACTTTTACACTTTTACTTTAACAAAAAGCTTGAGTTGATACTTCAACTTTTACAAAAGTATTTTTAAACCCTACATAAGTATTTTAAAAGTATACTTCTACCTGAGTAATGAATGTGAATACATTTGATACCTTTTCAGTACGGGGTCGTTGCTATGATTTTTTTATTTCAAAATTCTCCAAACAATTTTCTATTGGGGTCAGGACTGCAGGATGTACTTTCTCAACCAATAAATAGCATTTCCAGAACAAGATGTTTAATAGTCTGCCATGCCTCAAAGGAACTTAAGGTGTCTTACACTGGCTAATACTAATGTGCATGACTAGACCATCAAGAGAACTTTCAGGTAATTGGGATCTCTTGATCCACTTTTAGAGCCTGTGTGAAAATCTGGGCTGTATTCATAAAGATTCTAAGAATCCTCTTAAAAAGCTAATAAACGTATCTTAAAGTATTAGCATAAGAGTGATTCTGAAGCGATCTCAAAGCAACTCTAAGCAAGGAAAAATCTAAAAGTTTCAGCAGAAGAAGTAGTCTTCCCGGTTAAAATGAAACCCGGTTGCTAGGTATGGCACTTACTTTTGAAGATTTAGATTGATGGTTGCCACTCACACAAACGCCTTTGCAATTATTCCCGCATAATCTAAATTGGTAGCGTTTTTATTAGCTCCTTATTATTATTAAGTTATTAAGTGTTTAGAGAATTTTTTCTGACTCATTGGCTTTCTGGATTCATCTCCTCCTGGATTTAAGTCCTCCTGCCTATTCCTAAAAGTTTTTACTTTACTTTTTTTAATGAACTATAAACTACTCTTAGGACTTAACATCTTTATAAATATGGCCTGATGTCTTAGGTCATATTTATGCAAAAATGTAGGAAATCGAAAGGTTTCACAAGCTTTCAAGAAACACCGTAAAACACAATTTCTACTTTACCAGAAGATCTAAATTATTTCTTATTATTATTACTAATAAAAATAATAATAATAATAATAATAATAATAATAAGTTTAATTTATATAGTGCCTTTCTCAAACCCAAGGACACTTTGCATCAAGCATCAATTTACATAGCATAAGCGGGACACAGTTCAAGACAAGCAGACACTTTATATAGAGGAGGAAAATAGAAATGTTTTTAGAACAGACTTCAATTTTTTGATAGTCAAAGAAGACCTAACAGACAACCAAAGAGAGTTCCAAAGGTTGGGAGCAGCCACAGCAAATATTTCCCACCCATGGTGGAAAAACTGAACCTAGGGACAGAGAGGGTTGGAGTCAGTGGAACGCAGCAACCTGGTTGGAGTGTATCGTTGAACTATATTGCAGAGATAGTGTGGAGCTAGACCATGGAAGGATTTAAACGTCAGTAGTAGCATCTTGCACCGTATGCGTTTATGAACCAGGAGCCAGTGTAGTTTGTTTGTGGTTTGTTTAAGGATCCTAGCGGCAGAGTTTTGGATGTATTATAAGATTAGAATGGAGGGAGAAGGAAGACCGTATAGAAGAGAATTGCAATGATCAAGACGAGAGGCATGCAGCAGAATCTCTGCAGCAGGAGAGAGGAATGGGCGTACCCAAGTGATGTTCTGAAGATGAAAGAAAGCAAACTTAGAAATAGACCTAATGTGAGGAAGAAAAGACAAAGTTGAATCAAAAAGAACACCAAGATTACAGACTGTAGGAGATAAGGGAAGAGACACAGCCGCAATAGGTAAGGAAGTGGTGGAGGAAAGCACAGATTTGGTGCCAACAAACAAACTAGTTTTTTTTCTTAATTGAGCTTAAGAAAGTTAGCGCTTAGCTAAGAAATACAGTCTGTGAGAGATTGAAAAAGAAATGAGGAAGAGGTTTTAAAGCTGAGATGTTGAGAGTTGAGTGTTATCAGCAGTGAAAGGAAAAGTCATGTTTCCGTATGATAGAGCCCATAGGAAGCATATAAATTAGAAATAAAATAGGACCAAGAACGGAGCCCGGTGGGACGCCCCGTTCAGCTGTAACAGTATTGCTTACACTATTGTCATTGCCTTTGTCGTCTTTGTTAATTTGAATGACCAGAGAATAATTTGTGCTACTTAGGGTTTAATTCCTTAATCTTAAAAAGGTTAAAAAAAACTTCTGTGCAAACCAAGTGGCAGGTACACAACTGGCAAACTGGCATCATCATTACTGCAGTAATCTTTATTGGCTGTTTTCAAATGTGCCAAGAAGCTCACAGCAGAGAGGGTAACAAGGGAGAAAGCATCTGTCTACAAGGCAAGCATCCTAGATAATCCTTGTGCTTCTCCAGAATCTCTACTGCTTATTCTTATTATGCCAGGAATTGGTTACGCTCTCTTCACACGGTTTACTTATTGCTACCGCAGTGTGACAGCCCCTTATCAGGACATCAGAACCGCTAAAGATAAAAAAAAGCCAAGATGTGACACAAGGTAAGCATCTGTTACAGATGGTGTCTAAATAGAAGTGGATGGCCATGAAGCCCAAATCCATTCACCATCTTTCCATAAATTACATGGGTGTCATTCTTGATGCATAACAATCTTATACAGCAGATGATAGTTGAGTCTCTGATTTACATCTCACAAGCCCATGCACAGTTGCACGGCTAACATTCTCACCTTTGTTATACTTTGTGAAATCTTAACATCAGCCTTTTACTGAGTTGGATGATAATATTTGGTTTACATATGCCCAGTAGCAATGATGTAGGCCTCCAATATATAGCAATTTATCTTCATTAACTGCTTCAAATAGATTTGAGTCAAATCAACCCACCTGCTCCTCTTCCTCGTCTTCCTTCCTCATCTTCTGCTACTATTCCCGTTACATACAGTATATTCCTAATATAATTTTCTCAACTTTCATCAACTTCTCTCACCCAGTGTCTGTTGAATCCCATTTCATCTTAGATTCCAAAAGAGATTCTTCCTTTCATTGCTTCCATTATGCATGCCTTGATGTTTGGTCCTGTTAGTCATATCCTGAAGAACCCTACACATTTACATATACAGTATTATCCCTTACCCAGAGCAACTTACAGGACAGCTTTGTATTCATCTTAATATATATTGCCTCCAACTCATACAATGATGCAACAGCCCAAGCACATAATCCAACAATATTGTTAATTAACATCTAAGTGCGGCTGCAGTCTGCAATTGAGTGCTAAGTAAAAAGGTGAGTCGTTATTCATCGTTTCAGTAGATCAGTCCACCTCTTGGGTGCCAAACAGAATAGTATTGATGTTTGTGTTCTTTAATCTTGAGAGGTGTCACCAGTCAAACTTTGATAAACTGAAGACCACATGCACTTCTGTATTCTGAGCCAGCTGCAGATCCAGGATAGGATTGTTCACATGGGAAGACCAGTCAGGGGCAGCATGGTGGTGCAGTGTTTATCGCTGTCATCTCAAAGTTCTGAGATCCCTTGTTCGATCCCTAGCTTGAGCTCCACCTTTGCGTATTTTCTCTGGGTACTCTGGTTTCCTCCAGCATTCCAAAGACATGTATGTTTGATTAATTGGTGCTTCCAAAGTGCCCTTAATGTGTAAATGGGCATATGAATGTGTTAGTGAATGTGCCCTAAGATGGATTGGTGCCATGGGCTGCCAGCTAGGCACAGGTTCTCCTGCGACCCTGACTAAGATAAATGGATAAAACAATGAATAAATGAACAAACAAAAAACTGTCAGACTGGACAAATCCCTGGGTGGAATCACTGGACAGGAAAGGTCAATGTCTCGTGATGTTGTAGAAAAGATACCTGCATAACTGAGGCAATTTGGCTCAGCTGGTTACCAAGGATTACTCCATTTTTCTGCATTCTCAGGAGGTGTGATGGAGGAGATGGCAATATCTTGACAAGGACGTGTGTCTCCAGGAATGTAAAGCAGTTCAATCTTGCTAGGGTTTAGCTTTAAATGATGAGCTGACAGCCGTGCTGATAGGCATGTTGAGGCCTGCACAACTCCTGCAAGGAAGGGGCGGTTCAGTTGTGTCACAGACAGATCTCAGATATCAATAACTAAAGACCAGTACCTCGCAAATACATTGTGTCTACGATCCATTTTCCATCTTTCACATACAGTGTGTTCTAGTGTCATAACCAGTCTGGTTTCAAAGCAGCACAGTTCACAGAAACTGCTTTAGTGTCTCTATTTCAAAGTTTGAATTTTCAAACAGTGTAGCCAAAGTTCTGATGCTTTTTGACCTTTCATCAGCTTTCAGCATTGTCAACCATAAAGAATCCCCTGTACCAGAAATTGAATTGCAGGTTCAGCATGATAATGGCTCCCTTGCTGGAGAAGGCTTCCTGGATTCCTTCCTGGAGAGACCATCAAATCAGGTATCATGGGGAGGATCCACATATGCAATAGGTGATCTCTCAGCTGGATTCACTAAGGCTCAGTGATGGGTCCTCTTATTTTCTCTCTTTCTGTGAAATCATAACCTCACATGGGTTCTTCTATCACTGTTATGTAACACCCAACTCAGTTTCATCTTGTCAGCTCATCATTTTGTATTATTCTGGTATTCTGGTTTTAGAAATGCAAATTACAAGGTGAGTCCATATTTAATTCTTCAGCATTAAGTGATTTTTTTTCTATGCATGAGAAAAATAGGCCATTAATAGTCATGATCAGCAAAGTTTTTTTAAAAGCCTGACGAACATTCTCTAAGTGTGGTGATTCCATAAATTTTGGGTATTACCTTGTACCTTTCAAAATGATAGAATTGATTTTGATTGAAGTCACCACTCGAGGTCAAATAAAGAGAAGTGTCAAGACTTCACTGCAGTGGTACCCATATGATAGAATGAACATCCACTGGTTGTCCAAATGTCAGAGTATTTTGCTATTCTCAAACAGTGACTAATGACCCTCCTGTAACCAGCATTTCACAACCACTTCGTGAGTCACTCTAGGATTAGACGTCTGCTAAATGCTCTAAATGTAAATGTCAATGGGTCTATAAACTATAACTGAAAACAATACATTTAGCAATTCAGCCCAGCCAGTCTTTCTTCATTTATATACTCTAATTGAATTTGAGATCACGCTTGCAATCAGTTTCATAATTATTAGACAATAATGATCAGTAACAGACCAAGGAGTCTCCCTCCAGTGGGGCAGGTCTAGAACAGTTTCAGCAGACCCTCTTGATTCAAAGGAGCAGGGGCTTTGCTCTGAGGTTTCCCCCATATTGATGATCTCCTCACCTTGTCCTGGATAAGCACAGCAACAATGTGTAGGAACCTCCATTATGTTACCTGTACCTGTGCCATTTTTGGCCACTATCCAAAGTTCATGATCATAAGTGAGAAGAAGAATATATCTTGACATCTAAACAGAGAGCACTATAAAAGGGCTAACACCTTGTTTCACTACCATAGACTGGCACAGTGACAGGAAAACACTTGCCACTACCCCAATCAGTTTGTTAATCCCACTCTAGTTTCCCATCACTGGTCACCCATAAAATCACAAAGTAGAGATAATCCCAAATTTATGATGGGGATACATTCTGACAAGCATATTGTTAGCTAAAATGATTATAAATCAAGTTGCTTAGTATACATTGTATATATCATAGCACAACCTATATTAAACACATTTAACCACTACTGCGACCAATGCTAATTCATCTTACATTTGGTGAAGCACTCCTTCACCATCAAAATCCCTATGTCACGCACTGCTGATTTCCTCATTTGAGTCGAGGAGAGTGTTGAAGTGTACCTTAAAAAAGAGTAAAACACAAATTAAAGTACAGTTTGTCATTTATAAAAACGTATTTTTATTCTAATACATTTATGCATTTGCATACACTACGTATCACTATGGGAAAATTCTAAATACGTTTTTTGCTAAAAGTGTTTTTATCAGATTCTAGTAAAGTCGAGCTATTGTATGTCAGGTCATTGTAAACCTGGAGCTACCTGTACTTGAACTACTCCACAAGGAGTTTGGGAGAACCCCACAGCCTCAGACTTGGTTAAATCTCATTCCAGCACTTCATACCCAGCCGTGAAACACAAGTCCATGATGGTGAGGCTAGAAGACAATATCAGTTGCAAACAGACATTACCTCTTTCCCTCCAATAATGCACCATTTCCATCTGCGTGTTATCTGTATCCTGTACATGAATAGCCCAAACAGGAGTTGAGGCAATGTGTACCCATTTCAGAGTCCAAAGCTTCCCTTAAACAACTTTTAGATACTTTAACTGGTACCTCATCTTCATGCGGTGTTTCCCACAGAATATGTGGAGATACATGATCATATGCCTCCTCCAAGTCCACAAAGCACATATATATATATATATATATATATATATATATATATATATGATTAACTTACTCCCACAACCCCTCACAAAGCTGGCTGTGCAAAAGAAAAGAGCTGATCTGTTGTTGCACCATCTGGGCAGAATCTATATTGTCAGACACCTCCCCACCCAGCTTTCTTTGGAGGCTTTGGAGTCTAATTCCCCTAAGACTCTATGTAGTACTTTAGAGGCACGTTAGCCACACAACCCCAAACTTTACTTTGCCTGATCTCTCTCACCTCTGCAACCTTACTACAAGGTGGTCTAACCACCATAGCACAGTGACGTATTTCAAACTGCCAGAAGGTTCTGGTAATGTCTATTCAGAGAGACTTTAAGTTCTATGGAGGCAAACCTATTATCTACTGGGACAAACTCCAACTACATCCACCTTGGGTCTTACCCTCTTTCGGACACCTGAGAAGGAAAGAGATTACCTACAAGCATGATGTGTGGTAAGAGAGCCAGTGCTGTGAGTGGATGTAAGCCTGATTCCATTTAATCCTTATCTTTGGCTTTGTCTCACACAACAGCTAAGACTCTTTCTGTTGTCTGTTTCAGTTTTTCAATTTATTAGTGGAATGTCCTTCCAAAATGCGTATAAACAAATCAGGACTCACCTCTTCTTTGTACAGATTTCAGGATTCATCCTCCTTTGGCCTAGATGTTAACTGAAATAGTTAAGTTTGTATTACTAGTAAAGTTAAGCAAATAATAACAATTAAATAATGTAAAAGATTTGAGATATTGAGTCCTCAGCGGCAAGTTATTGGAGGCACCTGATTGCCGAATGATTGGATGGAGTTACTGCACTCTGTTGGGACTGGGTTCTGTTGATGAAAACCAGTAGAGTTATGAGGAAGAGGAGGAACATCTAAGTGTGTGGTGCTGGAGATGGTACCGGAACATCAGCTCAGAGAGAAAAGAGAAAATGGGGTTACTTATTGTTTAGGAGCAGAGCGTCTATTAACAATCACTGATGCCATGAGACTCATGGCATCACATTATAGCAGCATAGCTGGAAAGAGAAGAACCAGAAGGTAACACAGCCAAGATACTGAAAGCAAAGTTCCACATACTTTTGCCACTCATGTAATGTAATATTGGATCATTTCCCCCAATAAATAAATGGCCAAGTACAAACTTTTTGTCACACTTGTTTAACTGGGTTTTCTTTATCTACTTTTAGGACTTGTGTGAAAATCTGATAATGTTGTCATCTTTATGTAGAAATATAGAAAATTCTAAAGGGTTCACAAACTTTCGACTGCCATTGTACTTTGTATTCAATGCCAAATTTAACTGGTAACCAGTGTAGATACGACAGAACATGACTGATATGATCAAATGTTCTAATTCTAGTTAGTACTCTGGCAGCTGCATTCTGCAATAGTTGTAGTTTATTTAGAGATTTACTAGATCATCCAGCAAGTTGAGCGTTACAGTCATCCAATCTCGAAGTTATAAATGCATGAACTAGTTTCTTAGCATCTTGAAAGTTTAGCTATATTACATAACTGAAAGAAAACAACGTGTGTTACTAATGTGCACATCGAGAGAGAAATCTGAATTAAACGCAGTACCTCCAAAGTTTTTACAGTTGGACTGGGCGTTACCAAAAAGTCTTTCACAGTCTTGGGTTCAAATAATAAAACCCCAATTTTATATGAGTTAAGTATAAGGAAATTGAACAACATCCAATTTTGTACTTCCTTTCTCAATTCTCAGTTTTACTTTTTTGCCATTATTTGGATCATCTGCATATCAGTGAAAACAAATATCATGTTTACAAATAATTGAGTCTAAAGGTAGCATGTACAGAGAATAGTGGGAGAAGCAAAGGCCCCTGAGGGACACCGTACTTCACTTTTGAGAGCTTAAAGCGTTGATTATTTACATAAACAAACTGGTACTGGTCAGTCAGATAGGATTTTAACCAGGAAAGTGCCAGTCCCTTAATACCTATAGTGTTTTCTAGCCTATTAAGTAATAATATCATGATCTATAGTGTCAAATGCTATCATTATCAGATGATATTAATAGACCAGTAAGTACTCCAATACTGTTTCAGTACTATGGTGGGACCTGACTGAAATATCTCATAAATACCGTTACTTTGGAGGTAACTACAGAACTGCTGATAAACTGCTTTTTTTTAAAAAGATTTTGGAAAGGTAGATTTAAAAATGGCCTATAATTAGACAGCACACAAGGGTCAAAATTGGCTTTTTAAATAGGGGGGTTATTACAGTATATTTAAAGGATTTTGGCACATAACCTTAAGTAAAGAATTAATTGAAAATCATTAGAGGTTCTGTAATACTGGGTATTAGAACACAGCAAAACAATCTACATTTTTTCTTTACATTTTCATTCCAACCAGTCAGGATATGTACTTTATGTTAATTAACTGGGCTTGGTTTCTGAACGCCTACTGTATTAGGACAGGCTCTCATTTAGCTGGACTAAAAAACCTTTCAGGTTTCAGGTAGTCCCCCTTAAATTCCGTGCTAAATGTGGAAATTGGCAGTGCATGATGTAGGGACTTGCATGGTCATGCACTATGACTTTTGGGAAGCTTAGTGAGAAAAAAAAACATGCTAATCAGGTTTTATTTTCCTCAATTGTAGGTTAATGTAAACATTTAAGCATGTTTAAGGTAGCTATAGTAAGGGTATATACACAGTATATACCCCTCACCGTAATTTGTGGATACATTTAAGAGAAGTCCACTCTTATAGGTTTTGGACTTTAAGGAGGCAGTTACTGTTCTAGACAACGGACTAGGGTTCAATGCCCAGCACTGCCAACCTGCTACTTTCTGCTCTATTAGAAAGAAATTAACAAGCAATTGCTTGGCTTGTACCTTGTCAGACTGGATCAGTTCTCAGACCATCAGCATTAGAGTAACTGGAAAACGATGTACATGTAATATGCAGTATTCTTAATGTTATCCATTTGTACTAAACACGTAAAGTTTTCAGAAGGTTTGTTGGGACATTGCAAACACTTGACATGTTCCTAAGATCAACTTGCAATATTTTGGAGAAACTGAAAAGAGGTTACATTCAAATAGGTTTGTTCATTCAAATGTTTCGCACCACAAAAGAGTTCTCAAAAATGTTTATTGGTCTTTCACAAAACTGAGTTCTACAGAAAGAATATCTACATATACAGAGTGCTTGTGTCTGGGAGGTCTAAGAATGTGTGGGTTTATCAGGGAGACGCAGATCTAGAACAGGCATGAGACAGCAGCTTACTGAGTGGACTTGCCAAATCATAAAGAGGAAAAAGAGGAAAAAATCCAGCAGCAAGCACGCACGCACGCACGCACGCACGCACGCACGCACGCACGCACGCACGCACGCACGCACGCACGCACGCACGCACG
>JAUZST010034745.1:0-28245 GCA_034779995.1 Parotocinclus haroldoi | reverse complement strand
CTCTCTCTCTCTCTCTCTCTCTCTCTCTCTCTCTCTCTCTCTCTCTCTCTCTCTCTCTCTCTCTGTCTCTGTCTCTCCCTCTCTCTCTGCTGTTTTTAAAGATTTCACAAACCCTGTAAGTCATGTTGCAGTCGTGTCTGGTGGCTTTAATCCAGACCTGAGCCAAATAATATGTACTGAAGGAGAGATATGTCTCAAATTCAACACTGAACTTACAGATGGAAATGCAAATGAAAAAAAAAAACAAAAAAAGTGCTGTGTTTCTGACATTTACTTTGACTTTACTTCATTGTAGACATTATAAACCCGAGATACTTCATGTTTTGTCTGTTTTATAATCATGTTAATAAACATCCTTTCCTGCATTTCAGGCCTTCAAGACATTCCATTAAAAAGTTGGAACAGTCTGTTGTAACAGAAAAAAATGGGGCAATGCATCGTGGATGTATTTTATCCCTAATGAAATTATATGAATTGAATGTTTTTTAACCATGTTTTTGGTTTATTTTAAACTATGTATGGTAACAGTAGTGTATCTACCATGCTTTTTAAATAGCAAAGCTAAAGTAAAACAATGGCAGATTCGTAACATACACATACTGTAGTTCATGGTAGAATCATGATTAACTCTACAGTAACCTGAGTTACTAGAAACTATGCACTTTATAGTTGGTACTTTTAGTTCTAGTTGAACTATTTAGGTATCTTATGCTAACTATGTGTATACTGTTAACAGGCCATGGTTTTACTACGGTACTTTGATAAACTCATGTTAGAGACACCATAGTAACCAATCATAGTTTTCTAATTATTGTAAATAAGAAGTTTTGTGTATATAGTGTAGGTTATGGTGCTTTTGTAAATATGGTGTGGTTTAGGACATGGTGTATTAATATTGGTGAACTGTTTATTTGGGACACTATTGTGTGTGTGGTTGGGGGAAGGTTAATGGTAAGGCATGTTTACAGTACACACCTAATGGTGAGATAGTCATGAGGGTAATAGATTCATATGACTATTAGATTATATACCAAAAGAAACATAGTTTCTGACATATCCACAGTTCACTGGTGGTGGTTAAGTCGAAATGGTGTTTATCTTGTCTATTAAGTGAAAAAAAAATGTTAGGTTAAGACACAATTGGTTTCTGCTAAGGAGCATGAGCTAGACATTGTGTTGAGATGAGAGAATGGTGTTTATATGACCTATATAGAGAATTAGATGCGTGGTTTGAGATATATAGTGTGTTATAATGGTAAGCTGGGTATATAAATAGAATCTGTGGTTTGGGATACATCCAGAGTGGTTAGTGGTGTGGTGGTTGGGATCTTGTTTAGGTGGCATATAAAGTTAACATAGTGCTGGGTTGTATTGATGTTGTGCATGTGACTATGAATGGATATGTATGGATTAGGACACATCCTCAATGGACTGCTAATGGTGTAACAGTTTTAGCTGTGCTATAAATCAAATTAAGTGTGGCTTGCAACTCCACAGTGGACTTACCAGTGGTGATATGTTAAAGACATGATGGTGATTAATAGGTTATATAGTAAATTGAGTTTGTTGATATGGGCAATATTATGAATAGGGTATGTGGATGGGGTAAACGGGTGTAAACTGATAAAAGTGAGATGGCAATGACAGTATAAGAGATTTGTATAATAAATAAGTATATACAGATATGCACCATTTAACTACTGCAGTACGTTCTCTGGAACTGGTCGTTGACTGATATGGTCTTTGGCCAGACGTGACCAGTCACATGGTCTTTTTTATGCTACTGTAATGTCAATTTAAAGGTTTTTTTAACAAGAAAATTGCATGCAAATGATACGTAAAAATGTGTCAGGGATACCACTGGAAAAAAAACAAGTGGAATGCTAAAATGTACACAGCATCCAAAGCCTAAACTGTTCTACAGATCACAGAAAAACACTGTGGTTCTCCAGTTGCATGGAATATTTACAGAATGGAATATAAACATAAATAAACTGAACACAGCCTAGAGGGAATTAATCCGCTTGAAGAAGCACTCATTTTCAGAATCAGCAAGGCAATGTTACCTTTTAAGCACTTAAGTAGGAAAGGTGGCACTGCTAGTAGGAAGTCACAGTGGTCAAAAGACCTGTGCGCTGCATTTGTAGGTATATGTATGTGAAGCTGGTGTCCACGTCCTAAAAGTTTCAACACAACAACACAACACAGTAACAATAGTTCCTACTATTGCATGCAATGTAAATCAATATTCACGAAAATTGAATATAAAAAATGTGTAAACAATACATTCAGGTATGGCATAAATAATAATTATGGCAGTAAAAATACATTTATTTACTTGATTATCAGGAGTTAGAAACTGGTTTTTATTAACAGTTGATTAGATATTCGTTAAATGACACTTAACGGGATATTATGGAATGAATAAAGTGTAGATTGGGATATGTCACCTGGACACAGCTTGAGGCATTCATGGTGTCATGGTGACTTATATCATAAATAGGGTGTGTGGTTTGGAAATCTCACAGTTATGATATGTTTGTGTGTGTATGTTTATGTGGACTATATTATGAATACGAATGTGGTTTGAGACATGTCCACAGTGGACTGATTAGACAATGTGATGCTGTTTATGTAGCCTATGTTATAAATAACAGGCGTGGTTTTGGACACATCCACAGTGAACTGATGGCTGTAAGATAGCGTTTATGTGAACGATACTAAATAGAGCATGCGGTTTTTAGGATGTCCACAATGGACTGAGTGACTGAGTTATGGTATGAGATCACAGCCACAGCTGGTTCATGGTACAGTGAGAGGTACATGGCATTCTGTACATGACCCAAACAGTGAGTGAGTGTGTGGTTTGGGACATGCATTTAGTACCACAGAAATATAGCATGCAATTCATGACAATTCTTCATTATTTTCTATTCTTTTCTGCCAACTACTGAACTGATGGGGAGAGGTATTTTTTTTACTAGACTTTCAAAAAGAAACATTCTATTTTTACATCTATACATATACATATCTATATAGTTACACCGATCTAACATTTGATATTTGCCATTGTTACATTGTTTTTATATCAGAAATACAAAAACATTCAGGTGGGGGCAAATTAGGGCTAGTAAAAAGGAAGAACAAGAATAATTATATGTTTTCAAACATAAAAGGTGTTTTTTAATGCAAGAATGGATGTTTATTAACAAATGAAGCTGGTCAGACAAAACATGGGTTTGTACTGTCTGCAATGAAACAAACATTAATGTAAGCATAAGAAACATTGCTTTTTTTCTTTTTCATTGTTTGTCCTGTTCCAGCTTTTCTGATTTGGGGTTGTAGTTTTTGTATCACCCAGATCTTGGTCCTGGAGCTTTTCTTTTCCACTCATTACAAGTCTTTTTTGAGACACTGTTCTACTGTAAATACATTTGAAATAGCTAAATACATTTGGCTTTATACAGCGGTCATCTTTTGTATTTATGGTGTGCTTGTGGGATGCCTCGAATAAAAACATGACACATTGAGCACTTTGGTCGGCTCTAAATTTCTGACATTGAGAGAAGAGCTGCTGATCTCCTAAACCCACATGAAAGCAGAGTTTTTCCACTCCCCCCTGCAGTCCAGCCCCTGCCGAGCTCTCATGGGCTGTAATTAATGCCAGTCCAGCGTCAAGCCCAGGGCTGCCACCAGTTCGGGGGTCGGAGGTCACCAAGAGAGGTCACGCCCTCAGTTGTGTGGAGGTGAGAGCAGAATGAAACTCCGACACTCAGATTTCAGACGCAGCATCGCTCTCATTTCCACCATGTGTTCATCGGGTCAGTTCTTCTCTCAGTCAGCATCAAAGAATCGCTCATCCTCGTACACTCAGTACGACACGGTCAGTCCATCACACACTATCCAACGCACTCCCACAGACTTTCGCTTCAGCGATCAGTCACACATCACCTCTTGCTCTAATGTGGGTCTTCACCCACTTTGATGATCACACTTCCAATGTTTTTATATGTGACAGAAGCTTTAAAGTTCCTAAAGGAGAGACTGGGCAGACGGAGTGTGGAAGACATCTGGAGGCCATATGGTGGACGTTGGTGAGGATGATGATAAAGATGCTGATGAGTTTTCAAAGTTCAAAGCCAACATTAATGTTTACCCAATGTTCTCTGCTACTGGGTTGCTCTCTCATGTGCCACAGTGACAGCTGACATTGAGTAGAGAGACTTAAGTGCAAATTATGCCAGCCTTGTCATCTGCTCACCCCCTGACGGATTTCTCCATGGATTCCTCTGTAAAAGATCCAATTTAACCTAACAAGAGTAAACAATCTGACTGTGTTTGGTACTATTGTTTGATCAGTTCATAGACTTGAGACATTTTAGTCGCACTATTCATTCCGATTGATCTGCTTGTGTGGTGTGGTGTCTGGTTATGGTGCAAAAACTTGTTTATACCGCAGACCAACAAAGACAGTATAATATGCATATAAAGTTCAAATATCCAACATAGAGAAAATGAACCTGACAGAGATTCCTTAAAAAAAAAAAAAAATCACTGAATCACTTAAAGCACTGAATTAGATTCACTGATTCAAACAGAAACTCGCTAAATAAAAGAGAAGCGATTGTCACTGAAGTGATATAGAAGTGAATCTCTGTCATGACCAATTGACCAAATGCATTTAACCAAATGATTCACTGATTCTCAACACTGACTGAGACAGTGATAAAATGCCTGCAAGTTCAGTCAGAAGATCAGAATTGTGTGTACTGAAGTCTCTGTACACCGTGATTTTGGTGAGTCATTTGTTCTGCTCATTACTTGTGCAAGAAATGAGCCTTCAGAAGGCACACACACACACACACACACATGATTTTTTGACCAGGTGGAGAGGATGTCTCTTTCTTTTCCTTTCCCTGTATGGACACGGCTGTGACTCCCTCACTTACTCCCTTGGCAATAATGTAGGTGCTAGATGAGGAGCCAGCTCCAAAGCACACACACACACACACACACACACACACACTTTTTTCAAGCTGCATTTATACACGAAAACAACCTACACAATCTCTTTTTTTAAGTCAGAAAACATAGGTGAATTGTTTAAGGTTCAAAAAGCTTTTGCTTTTAGATTTTGGGGACAATTGCATTTATATTCCAGAATAACTCCTATGTTTTTTTAATAAGTTTGGTCATGTTTCTCCAAGGTCGCTGTATTTTTTATACTTTTGTTGGTATTTATTTTGGTCTAAATCCCCCTTTCCTTTGACAAAATAAACTCGAGTATAAGTAGCTTTCATTCCTACAGGTTTTGTTCTTCTAATTTCTTCTTCTTCGTTTGATCATTAAACCTTTGAGTATTCAGATTCAAGACTGTGGCTGTTTGATAGTGAGTTGGTCCCAATATGAACTTAAAACAATCAGCCGAGCCTCAGATAAGATACACATAAATAAACCAGTAGATACATATATACTTTGGAGCTACCATATTAATTTAAATGCTTTTTTTTGATGACTTATTTGAAATAATTGTAAAAAGGTCTCTAATTCATAACATTTTTGTGTTATATATTTTGCATGGACAGTGCACAATGGGGTATATAAGAGCAATTTGGTTTTAGTGGCTGGTGTAATAAATATATACTGCTCACAAAAATTTCAAAATAAAATTTCCCCCATAAAATATACATCATTTTTGTGAGCAGCATAGTTACAGTTGTCATACTATCCTTGGCCTGGTATACTGGACTCCATATGCTCGCAGATCTCTCAGTTGTCAGGAAAGTGTTACACTTTTTTTTTTTTAATGTGTGTGCAAAACATAAACAAGCTTAGTTGTGTTTGGCCACTTTTTTCACCTAAAAGTATGTGTGTTTTGTTGCAGAATGTTTTGCTGCATTGCAAAAGGAAGCTGTGTAAAGAAAACAGAGAGACGGGTAAAGGTGGAGGCTTCAGACAAGCTCAGACAGACCGCCTGAAACTCTGACGCATCGTACCAGCCTTCACCCACTTCTTCTCCGGTGCTGGCATGCCAGCTGAACACACACACGCACGCTTACAGGTTAGAGCAGAGTGTTAGAGTGTATCTGCTTATAATAAACATTTCAATGTTTTTAAACAGTTTTGCAGTCCCCTCAGGGTGAAGATTTTCACAGGAACAGGAACAAACACAAATCAGATTAAAGGGAAACATGACAAGACCAGACACGATGAGCAGCCATGATTTCTCTAAGACTGCAAGGGATGCTCAGCTTCCCCAAAATATCAAAAATGATCACAAATCGACTGACTTGATTTTGTTAACTTCTCATACACTTCAGTAGCGTCAATGCCATAGATTTCAAGAAAACGTTTTCTGATACGGTCTATGGTCAATGCATTTGCCTGTTAAAGCTGAGTGTCCTTTCACAATTTTTTCATTGCCTCAAAACTCGATGCTCATTGGATAAGTGCAACGATTTTGTCCTGAATGGGGCTGTGGACTGACCTCGGCTGGTCTGGATGCTGAGCTTCCAGGTTGACTTCTGTTTTGATTGACAGCTATTTTTAGATCTAGACTATCAGTTAATCAGTGGGAGCTCAGTCCCATTGCAGATTTTGCAAGTGAAGCTGAAAGACAAACTGAAACCCATTTCTTAGTATTTGCTTGGCCAAATTCGTTTCCATTGTTCATTTTTTTTCACCAAATAAAACACATTGGTAGTATTTCCTTGTTTGAGTTTAATATCATTTCCTGTGCAATGCCTCAGCTGAACAATCTGTTATCATTAGTGTTAACAATTGGAGCTACATCTGAGGGTGTAGAAAGGATTTTCTCCTGTTTAAAAAGGCTTAAGTGCCACACCCACAACACAATGGGCCAAGGTCGTCTAAGCAGGCTATTAAGAGGACGCTGGTCAAGTCAGACGCCTACTCGGTATGATAGGGTCACATAGGGTCCATTTCTTTGAAAAGGTACGGGGCCAGAATTTATATTCGTATAAACAAATTGAGAAATTTTATATTGTAAGCTGTCAGTGAGCCTCCCCTCTTTGAAAGACCAGCAGCCATCACTGATGCTGAGCGACAGAAATGCTGAAACAGCAGGACAATAGAGCTGTAGCTCAACCTTACTGCAGCTGCTCCCGCTGCTGCTGGGAAGTGTGCTCATAAGGGTGCGGGAGCTTTATAGAGAATACACATGCAGTGTGCAGTCATTTACAATAAAGGTTGTCACATTTTCTAGTGGAAGAAATCATACAACTTATATACACTGGATTTCCAAAAACAACACATGGCAATTTTTAGAAAAACAAAAAAAAGCACTAAGCAACTTAAAATAACCAAATCATTATGGTCTGGGTCGAAACATCTCAAAAACAGCACGGCTTGTGTGACCTACCTATCAACAATGGTCCAGTGAGGAACAAACAACAGGGCTATGACTCATCAATTCCTAATTCTAGTCGAATATTAACCAGTCTGGTCCAAACCACCAGAAGAGTTTCTGCAGTGCAAGTCACATATACTTATACTTAATGCTGATTTCTGCAGGAATGTGTCATAACACACAGTGAGTTACAACCTGCTGAGTACAGAGTTACAAGGCTGCAGATGGCTGTCACGTAGAAAGACACTGAAACAATAGAAGAGGGTCATCTTGACTGGTGAGTCCTGTTATTTTTACATCATGTGAACGGTACATCATGTGCTGTGTTGCAAAGATTGTCCCATCCAGTGCCTCAGCTTATACAATTCTATATTTTTTGATTCATATTTTAGAGTTACGCTATATTTCCCATTTACTCTAATACTCTAGTTCTCTAATAAACAGGACCTCCACCTATCAGGTACTACAGTATTTGGGTGGTGGATCATTCTGAGCACTGCAGGGACACTGATGTTGTGGTGGTGTGTTAGTGCGTGTTGACCCTTCAACAACCCTTCCCCAGTGCTCACAGGATGCTGGTGGACTCAATTTTTCTGTATAGCAATGAAACTGAGGTGATTAAATACTCCAGCAGCGCTCATGTATCTGATACAGTTCTATGAGGGAAACACACTCATAACATAACATAACATAACACCATCATATTAGTGTCATTTTTGGGGGTAACTGATCTGTGCTGGTTCAGTGCAGGTCCTGACAATTACAGAACAGAGTATGTACTAAGTATATATAATCACGCAAACAGACATGCAGTAATCATGATTCAGGTCTCAAAGGCTCTTCTTTGTACATTATATAATGGATAAGAGAGAGAGAGAGAGGGAGAGAAGAGCTTTGAGATGGATGTTTGAGATGGGGGTCGTTGAGCTCTGCCTGTGTATCATTAGTGCCCTGCTGAGTCTTTCTTTTTCCAGTTACACAGTCTTTGGTAGATTGATAATAGCTACTATAATCTGTTTACTATAACAGTTTACTATAATCTGCATGTAATGTATGTTAGAATGTGTGTTGTTTCAGTGTTTCAGAATGTGTTTCAAATGTTTAATGTAAAATTAAATGTTTTGTTACCACAATCTGTGCAGACGCAAATATTCATACAGTGCTGCACATTTGTATGATGCATGCATTTTGCTGGATGGATGAATGGGTGAGTAGATGGATGGATAGACGGGAAGACAGGCATATAGATAGATAGATGGATGGATGGTAGGAAGGAAACTTAAAAAAACTTTACAGCAGCAGGAACACAGAAATGCTAAACTTGAAGTGTAAAAATATGGAAATATGAAATAAGAAATAGAAAAATAAATAGAAAAAGAACAGTAAAAGGTGCATTGTATATGCATCAGATTAAAGATATGGAGTAAAATACAGTAGGATAATTTTTAAAAAAATTAATGTAATAATATAATAGATAATACATATAAGTAATTTGAAACTTTTGAAAATATAAAATAAAGGCCTCAGTTAAGTGATTAAAGTGACTCAAGGTCAAGGAAAAACAGCGTTATTGTCCATTGTTAGTTTTACAGAGGGGATAAAACAGTAGCAAGGCCTCATTAGCAACAACTGGAGCTTCATTGACTTTACCCACATTTACAGTATTTAGCTGACATACAGCTACATACAGCATACAATCCAAACACTTGTGGTGTTTAAGAGTCTTTCTCAAAGCCCAGCAGTTGCAGCTTGTCAGTGCTGGAATTTGAACCCTGGAGCTTCTAATAAGCAGTTCAATATTTTAACAACATACACAATTTGGCAACATACAAAATGCTGAGCATCTGCTTCAACATTTGCTGGTTTGGTAGGCAAAGAGAGAGCGCTACTTATCCACACTGTCAGCTGTCAAGTCTGATGAAGGATAGGTGGTGTGAGCTGAGCTTGGCTTAGAAGAACATCATTGGTCTCCACAGAGCCCTGCCTATAGTTTAAAAATGAAATGTCTACATAGATGTGAAACTCAGGTGTCTTCTCATTTGTTATGTATAAGTAGAGACTTAACCACGAAGCGTCTAGAGTGACCTTTGTGTATTTACTTAGCATTAATCTCAGAGTCTGAACTGAATTATTTGCTGCAGGTCCGAGGTCCAGAGTGGTGTCATTTTAGACCTCCAAAACTACACAGCCTTAGCTCTGACCTTTAGTAAATTCCTGAAAAAACAGACCTGCTTTTTGTTCTGCAGAGGTTCAGGGTTTTGTTGGATTTGAGACCTGGAAAACAACACATTATACTCAGAAAATGAGTCATATCTCCTGGGGCACATGGACCACTGACATTTGACTGTTTATCTAAAGTGGTCTGAGATGAGATTTGCTGAAGTTGGTGGAGATTGGAATGCTGCGTTTAGTGAGACCTTTACAAACACACACATCCTGCTTATAGCGCGGAACAACATGACCAGAGGCGGCAGGCTATCTCCAAACACCATCTGACAGTGTTTTTCAAAGCTGTCTTCTAATTCTGTATTTCAGCAACTTTTTAAGATCACAAAGAATCAGCTAGCTTGATGGACACCAGGATGATCTTTCTTGCTCTTAATGTGTAAAAGCTATAATCCTGTCCGAAGCACAACAAGCAGCAGTGTTAGATATTTTCAAGCGTTCAACAAAAGTCTCAAAGCAGCTTTACAAATCATTGAGATGCAGAATAACTCTTAAGTCTTGAATTGAGAAACCCATCATCAATATTAGATTCTTAAAATGCTTAAGCCTTATCTAGCCAAATATAGTGTGTTGTTAGTATGTGGTATGCTTGTATGAGTGGAGCAGACACAGCAGTGCTGCTGGATTATTGAAACATAGCTCAGCTGTTGTTAGGTTGTGTTAGTCATCCCTAATCCTTCGTCCTTTGCTGGTGTCTGGGTATTTTTGACTGGAGGACTATTTTCAGTCTGACCAGTCTGGGTCCGATTCACTCATGTCAGCACAAAACACACTAAGAGCATCACTACAGTGTCAGTGCATTGCTGATAATGATCCACCACCCAGTTAGTACCTGATCTGTGCTGGTATCCAGACCATTAGAGAAAATAGTAATGGTGTAACAAAATCTATAGAAAAACAGAAACAATCTTTAATTGTAAAAATACAAAGTGCTTCTTTAAGGTAAGTGGAACTGATGTGTGTATTTAAGGTGAGCAGCAAGTGTATGCACAGGATGTGTCAAAAGACCCAGGGCACCATTTTATTTCAGAAACAAAAGGGGAAAGGATGACATATCTGAATACCCCAGCAAGTAAACGATGAGGCAGGTTATCTTTTAGCTATGTCTGGAATGTGGCCGTCATCTTGAAAGCCTGAAAGGAAGGTGGTGATTGTAGCATATCAAAGAAGATCAAAATTGAATCCGAAACCGATTGTCGTAATGAGGTTTTCAGTATCTCTTGTACTTCAAAAGTTATCAACAAAAACAAAACGTTTGTCTAGTTCATAACAGGTAACTGAAGATGAAATTGATTACTCAGATGTCTGGGGAACGTAGCTTCCATGCCATAGCAGCTGCTCCAATAACCGACACTCAGAAACCTCAACTATGGTTGTGGCCAATGGGCCAATTTAGAGTGACCAATCAAAATAAAGCATGTCTTTGGGCTGTGGGAGGAAACTAGAGTACCTAGAGTAAACATACACAGGATGAAACCAGGGATCTTAGAGCTGTGAGGTAACTCCAACATGCTGCACTTTGACACAAGGCTGTTGTTTGTTGTATGTAAAACCTGCTTACCTGTGATAAGATCACTGTTAACCTATAACCTCTTATTAGGCTCCATGTTTGGATGCATCTTTTAGATCCTGCGTACAGCAGAATTTTAGCACTGTGCCAGCAGTTTGGGGAGGAAGCTTTCCTGTTTCTGCTCAACTCTGATCTGGGGCTTATTGCCTGTTTGGAGGAAGCTATGTTAGGTTGAAAGATGATCCAGAAGAGTAGAGGTTTATGTAAGAACAAGTGTCTGTGATATGGATTAGACATGGAGTCGATGCTGCAAATAAACCTATCAAACAGTTACCTCAAAACTCCAGTGCAAATTCTGATACCAAACATGGCTGATTATTAGAAATAAAAGCTTATACACTTCATTTTTGAAAGTTCACAATCTCCGTCCTTGAATTTAATCCTGAGCAGCCAGGAGAAACAGAGAGGAAAAAACTTTTTTGCCATTAGCGCAGATGATGGCACAGATCCAGGAGATAAATCAGTGCCAGAAGATCCTGCAAACACAAGTTGGATCTGAGCAGCTGCTCTGTGGGTTTCAGCCAGAAGAGCTTGGAGGAAATACTGCACACTTAGGCACAGAAACCCTCTGTCTGCAGCCCTATGTTGCTCTAAAGGCAGATTATCATGCAGCAAGGGCTCCTTCCTGTTGGGATCTGCCCGGGCTGACTCTCACTCGCCTCCCTTGTTAAAAATAAATTTGGAGACAGGAAGTGGAGCATTTGAGCGGCCTGCAAACGACCTTGAGAGAATGGAGATAAATTAAATGAAGGGGAGGGCGGTGAAAGAGAGCAGACTTGTTTTTGCTGATCGTGCAAATGCAGTTGGAGTTTTCCTGCTTTTAAGACTTTTTCAAGCTTAGATTCCGTTCTGTTTTGCGCTCTGCCAAACGTCCACTTGTTTACCAACAAAGAAAATTGTTTACCCCAAATGCTGGTGCCATCCAACAGACTGCAACTACAACTTTAGAAAAATGCACACATTTTCCAAAATGTACACCCCTGAATACCTACTCCTACATACACCAGCTTTAATATGGACGTGTTGCATCAACTCCTCTGATGCCAATAGAGTCTGGAGAATGACTGGGAACCCAAGTACTAGTGAGGTCAACATTCATGCTGGATGATAAACCTTAGCTCAGTCTTTCAATTCATTCCAGTGATAGATGAGGTTGAGGTTGGGGCTTTTTTGCAGGCCAGTCAAGTTCTTCTCTGCCAACATCATCAAACCATTGCCAAAGAGTTTGGAAGCTATAATTGTATCCGTATCCTGGCACACTCAGATTTCTTGTCACTAGAACTGCAAGGTGCAGCAAAATCATCAAGAAAAGCGCCATTGGCCTGCTGTGTGCATCACAAGCCCAGACCCATTCTAAGAAGCACTGGAGATGCAGGAGCCCACCTTGGCCATATCAAATGTAATATGGTGAAACAGACACGTCAGGTCCTACACAAGCGCCAACCGAGGTGTAATTGGACTTAATGGTGCCAGTAAGCACTGGGAAGGTAGTTTTCTCATGCAAAAGCAAGATTCATGTGTTTAATGGTTAACTGATGCCAGAGGATGTGTTTCTACCACAGGAGCAAACTTGTGACACGAGTTGGTCTTATGCATGACTCAAGTTTCCAATTTGATGACTTGCAACTCAAAATTAAAAAATACTTGCGGCTGGACTATTTTACAGTTAGTGACTTGGACTTCAGCTTTGACTCGCAAATCCTCCCATTTTTATAAACATAATCATTTGTTTTCAAGATGACACTGTACATTACATTGCATTTATTACATTGGATGTAACCGAGCCTTTTATATTGCTTGCATGGTGCTGTATCGCTGTAACACTGGGGAGCTAAGCTGCTCTGCTTTGTTTATCTGTAACCTAGCAACAATGGGCATTCTGCAACCATGCCCAGGAAACTTTGGGCGGTGGCACTGTTGAGATCGGCGTAGGCTAGAGACATCCTGTCAAAAATAATACTTTTCAGCTATAAAGGCGATGCTGCAGTGAATAAAAATCTGCAACATGCAAAGCTTGTGAGGTGAAAATCACCGACAGAGATGCAGCAACATAAAACACAGAATGGTACAGCTGTGCTTATATAGTTTAAGCTTTTATATAGTTAAGTATTAGTTAGCTAGCTAACTTAATAATCTAATGATGAACACTAGCCAATGTGAATTGTGCTTTCTTCCAACATACTATTATTTTTTTCTTAGCTGCTCTTGTCAAAAATTGCCTTAGCAGCTATGACAGATTCTGGCTATAAATACTTACTTTGATAGCCTGTTTAGTTTGGCTGATAGCACAGTAAAACAACTCCATTTGGCATTTGGTGACTTGAATAAGACTTGAATAAGTTTAGGACTTGAGACTTGACCATCTTGGCTTGGGATTTGCTTGCATTTACTTTGCTTGCAAGGACTAGTTTGTCTTAGACTGGGACTTGACTTGGGATATGAGTTTCAAGACTTGAAACTTGTTGCTTTCAGCTTAGTGAATTGTTGGCATCTCTGACTGCTACTCCTCTACAGTCCACTGACAGTAGTTTATATCATTAACAGGGTGAGAAAGACACAGGACACCCTTTTATTTTAGAAACAAAGGGGGAAAGTACATATCTGAATATCCCAACAAGTAATCGGTGAGGGGCCTATCTTTTATCTACTGTTTTTGACATGTTGGAATAGCAGTCCACTACTGTGTTTGATGTGCTCTAAGCTCTTAAATTGATATGACGGTTAAAGCTATACTGTACAATCGTCACATAACAACAGAGTCTTCCACTGATGCTGTATCATTAGGGTTTCTGGACACTAGAACTGCAGCAAAAGGTGCAGCAAAAGCACAATTAGACAGCTGTGTGCCTCTTGGGCCCAGCACCTACCCTGAGAAGCACTGAAGATGCAGGGATCCACCCTGACCATATTGGGAGAAATCTGATGGAATACACATGAACTTGCCAATCAAGCTACAGCTGAGCTTATATGGTACCAGTGTACTTTCCATATCATTAACCAAACCCAGACTGATCAGAGACCACTGCCTATAGACATCCACTGATACACCAGCACTCACCGGGCATCGTGCCAATACATGGGGCATCTCCTGAACTAATGGGTACAAATAATCTCAGATGAGCCACTTGCAAAGGCACTTGTCAGCCAGGAAGTCTCATAAGTCTTTCCACTGCCAATGAAAAACAAAAGCCCCATGGAGTTAATGAAAGCCCTTTATCCTCCTCCTCCTCCTCTTCCACTGTATGGTTCACATGCTCTCTGGCTCAGTTCCAACATGCTGCTATTTCCCCATGGCCTGAGAGTAAATACACTGCCATCTGCTTTACACAGAGCAGAGCTATGAACCCCAACCAGAGCCAGATGTTCCAGGAGGAAGTGGTGTTGGTGCAAGCTCTTGGGAGCTTGGTCCCAGGGATCTGCTAAGTAAGCTCAGAATGGAGAGAAGGAACAAGCACTTAGACCTGGATGTCCAAAATGTCCCTGTATTCATTATTTCCTACATTGCTCACAAAAATGAGGTAATATTTCAAAAACAATTTGAAAAGGATCCCACAAAAACTGATGGGACAGTCTGATCCTGTCCATGCCCCATCACTGGGGTCCTGGGTGACCATACACCCTACCAAACAGTCAATATGGGGTACTCTTGTCCAGTTCACCTCATGAATATGTTACTTAATACTCAATCATAATTGAGTTTGCATCTTATTTGTATAATCAAACAACTTTTTTTGACTTTTCATTTACTTTTCTGATAATTTTGTATAATGACATAAAATTAAATGCTTCTTCTCACCTCAAACCGATAATATTGTTGAATTCATAATAATGAATTTGAGTTGAAATACTATATTGACTGGTCTTTTCACATGCACCCTGTTTGGGCTACCTTAATATACAGGTATTTCCTACAGTGTAATAAATCCTGTCATCTCTGGCGAATACAAGTGGTTTTTGGCACTCCAAAAATAATAAACCATCCCTTGTATGTGAAAGCCATTGGCAAGGCCTCTGTTATCAATCCTCATGGTTAGAGCTGTATTACAGATGATGATAGGTTATTATACACTAATAAGGTTGGATTAGAGCAATGCTGAGCATCGTGACACCTACTGTGTATCTGTTGTGAATCCATTGTGTAGTCGAGAGGGATAATAACAGAGGGTATAACACGTTGCACCATTAATCAAGCCTCAGTGTGAGTATTGATTTATGTTCAGACAAGATATAGTACTACTTAATGGAATATTTACTATGAAAAGACCACCAAAAACATTATTTCGGTAAAGCACTTGTAACACATGCACACAGTTTACTTTTGTCTGCAAACTTTGTCTGTTAATGTGTAAAAATGTCACGTGGACATTCAAATGTGGACGTAGTATTACAACCACAACCGATTGTGCAAACTGTGCAAAACTTTAGTATATAAACATTTTTTCCATGACCAGTGCTCTGTAACTGACAGACGTGTGGCCTGAAGGTCTAAAAGTCAGACAGGATATGATGAGCTGTGCTCGGAAATCCTGGTCATGATTTTCTAACGTTTCATATTCCTGGGATTTTAGAGGCATCACCGGGTGGAGGAGGATTACGTTAGGAATCGTGGTGAAGTATTACACGTTTCACGAGGATGATCATGAGTTGGCAGGTAATGGTGGGGTTTCTAGCATTTCACTCACATGTTCTCAGCCCCCCCTGTAGGACGCATTCGCAAAATGCGTGTACTGACTTAAAGGGACACAACAACTATCTGATGGGAACGTGAACTCTTAAGCAGGGACGGATTCTGTGACTTCGAGGTGAGTTTTCGCTGCACGAAACAGCAGTTGCCAAAGACCTAGGATAAAACCCTGGGCAGAATCAATGCTATGGACCCTGTGATAAAATGTGAATTCCCAGTATTCCCAGTATGTATTGTTTGATAGGCTCCTGACACATGGCAACCTTGAACAGAATATGCATGATCAAATCTGATTACAATTGGCCAGGCCAAATCATTGGGAGTAAAAGTCAAAAATGGATTTGTAAATTGTACAGCACTGTATAGTACTCAAGTCTGGCCTTGGTCTCATATTGGTCGCTGCATTTGGACTCGGTCTTGTCTCTCACTTTTGGGGTAATATGGACTCAAAAATTGTTGTCCAGTGTGTCTGCCGAGTAAAATGTGTCTATCTGAGGGAACGTTAATTATAAAATGAACTTATTTCTTTTGTTCTTGAATATCAACAGTCCATTTATACTGAATAAATCAGTCCTTTCTCAACATGCCTAAATATGATCTGCAATAATATTGGCTAATTGGGGAAAAACAAGTTGTCGTTCTTCTCATTCAGCGCCCAGTCAAGGAAGACGAACCAGCATAAAACTAGATGTCTGGGCAGCATTTCTTTATCACCATCCAGTGGGCCTAGATAGACCCGTACATGGCCCATCTGTAGATAACAGAGGAGCTAGACAGATTGCTACATGTTCACTGGTGGCACGGTGGCAAATGTGTTTAGCACAGCCATCTCACAGGTCCAGAGATCCCTTGTTCTATCCTGGCCTCGGACTGTGGAGTTTAAATGTCCTCCCCATTTACCCAGATCTAAAAGACAAGCATTAAGTTAAAGGGTCACTCTAAATTGCCCCATTATAAATGTGATTGACTAGTATTGACAGAAATTTGGTCCTGTCGTAAATAGCCATTCATGCCAAGAGCAATGTTAAAACAATTAAAGCCCTAATCAAGCCCTACATGATCAACCAATAGAAGAGATCATAATACGATCTGATTTATTATTTACATTTCCAGCGTTTAGCAGACGCCCTTATCCAGAGCGACTTACAACTCATATAGTCTTACAAAGTTAAGGGCCTTGCTCAAGGACCCAACTGTGGCAACTTGGCAGAGGTGGGATTTGAACCCTGGACCTTCTGGTACCTTACCTTACCCAGTACCTTAACCACTAGGCTACCAAAGTCATTATAGGTATAACACAGGTACAACACAGCTCCCAATGGACCTATATTATTTCCTGTATGGAGCATTAGTAGACCAGATGTTTAGGTTGTGGAACATAACACTGTACCTATTTGTGGATCTAAATTGACTACTACTTCACCCATCAATAGAAGAGAGCATCTCAGGACTAGATTTGAC
This sequence comes from Parotocinclus haroldoi, assembly GCA_034779995.1. Taxonomy (NCBI): domain Eukaryota; kingdom Metazoa; phylum Chordata; class Actinopteri; order Siluriformes; family Loricariidae; genus Parotocinclus; species Parotocinclus haroldoi. The sequence continues at coordinate 10,935 of JAUZST010034745.1, read as the reverse complement.
CACTGTCAATTGACTTTTGCACTGTCTATTAGTCAGTGGATGTATAGAAACGACTACACGGTCCACCTCATAGGTTCAGATATTTGGGTGGTAGACAATTATCTGTGTGTAGGTACCCCTACCTTTCAGTTGACGTACATAGAGCTCCACATGGACCATTCAAGCAACTGTGCATCTGTTCCAGACATCTTCAGAGCTTAAGTTTTGAAGGTGGTGCCTTAGCGCTTATATATTAAAGAGCATTTCCCTCAATCAACCAAACTATTATGGCCTTTTGTTACAGAAAACAATAGCAATATTGCAGACCTCGTGAAACAGCTGAGACTCATTTTGTGGTTTTCCCACCCGTATTCCCGTAATCTTGCTTGTCATTTCCATTTTGGCTTAACAGTACAAATTCATGAGCAATTATGTTCGATGTTCACCAACAGGCAGTGTTTGTACAGCCCAATTAGGTTACATATTTTACTGTATGTGTATCGCTGTGGCTGTAGGTCACTTTTTTGAGGCTGTTTTAACAAAAAATAAAAACGAACATGAAAGGACTACAAAGAAAATCAGTTTATTATGTTTAACTATGACAAAAATATCCACATCCAATGTACGCACCAATAAAGATAAAAAAGATAAATAACAACGTGTGCGTTAAAAAAAAAAAAAATCCTGAATCAAGGTCAGTTCCGTGTAATGTAGGAATTTCACATTTTTCTACTGATCCAGGCTCAGACTTCCAATCCATCTCCTATGTTCTCCTAATAAGTGAAGAAGCATGGTTGTAGCCTTATTTGGTAACTACACATTTACATTCACAAGAACACACACAAACAGCTCATACGAACAAACTTGAGCTCTAACAGCAGCCTTCTCTTGTTTTCCAGCCTCTGGTTCAGGAGTCTGTGGAGGAGTGCATTTAGTACAAGGCCTGCACATCAGATGAATCCGCTCTGATCCTGAATGACCCTCTGAATGAGCGTGCTAGAGAAATGGAACGGCTGAGAGGTCAGAGGGGACTTCAAGAAATCCGTCCAGAGTGCTGAAGCTAGGGGTGAGTTTGCTCGTCACTGGTCTCGACACCTTCTTCCTCTTCGCCTTCGCCATCAAAGGTCTGAGCTCAGCCAGAGGAGACTGAGGGTGAGGTTAAGGAAATGAATGCTCACACTCCGTCATCCGGCCAAAACAATTTGTCCCTTGTTAAAGTGGCTCAGGTCTTTACTCCTTTCTCATAGATCCAACACCCCCACTATAAGAACTAACTGTTCACTTGCTGAAATGAAATGCCCCCTAATTTTTGTGAGCACTGTATATCCCAGAGCTCTTATCATAATATAATCCATTTTATTTGTTATTAAGGCTGTGTGTGACTTTAAGGTTTTGAATGACCGGTGCATATCATGCTGTTCAAAGACAGAATATAGTACAAAAATGTAATCTAATGCTCACAAAAATAGAAATATTCCCTAATTTGTGTAAGCAGTGTATTGATTAGATACATATGTCTTAGCATAGTAGAAGTAACCTAATAATAATCATAAAAAAAGAAAAAAATAATAACAATAAATGCTTGCAATAAGGATACAGGCTGGATGAATTTGGTCCTCCCTCCCAGTCCATCATATCCGTGTCTTACCTAAAACAAGCACAAATTCAAACAGACCGTGTGAGTGAGAATTAGGAGAGCTAGTCCAGACACTGCTGTGCTTATGTTTTTGAACATGTATCACAGGGCTCGTATGTAACTCAGAGTTCCAAAGATTTCAGCTTTTGGAAGCATGTGTACCATGTCCTGCTGTAGAAAGAAATGTCCCCACATTGATAGGAAAACCTGGCAAAAACGAAAACCTGTTTGTTCGGTACCTCACTTCTGGAAAAATGACAACTTTTATTTGAAAACCCAATAGATTTGTTCTGGGTTACTGAGGTTAAGGTTAGGTGCATCATCAATTAGTTTGTTTAATCATTCCATCTATTGAACGTCTTTAAAATGATAGCAAGACAAACATGAGTGAGTGAGTGAGTGAGTGAGTGAGTGAGTGAGTGAGTGAGTGAGTGAGTGAGTGTGTGCATCTTACAGCTCCTGGTTTGGTGTGAGGGTCGAGCATGCTGCCCAAGGCCTTCTTCCTGAAGAGCAGAGAGTTCTTGAACATGGGCTCCACAGAAACGCCGTCCTCTTTGTTATGTGAGAGCTGGAAGCGCAGACGTACACAGTGCTTGCTACAACGTGGCTATTCGTGACCGTTTAAACTTTTTCAGTATAATTCACACCTACCTTACGTCCAAACGTATTTTCAGTGTGTTTGGATGAAGACCTGAGAAAAACAAAACATGGAAATGAAATACCACTGCAGTGTCTGATCCGAAATTTTGTTTGTAGGAGCAGAAATCAAAACACTCACGCCCCCGGATCCAGGCGCATCTTCTTGGAGGGAACGGTGGAGGACTTCTTCTCCACGAGCTCAGGTGTGCTGATGTCGAAGGTCATGTTGAGGTCGATGTCCTGGTTGTCTGTGGGCTGATGCAGGCGAGGCGACTTCAGGTCTATGGGAGCAGGGCTGAGACACCACCACAACGCAAGCAGGTTAGTCGTGTTTTATGTTGTTCTCCGTCGAGCTCAATGAGTAAATGAGTAAAGACTAATCTCGAATCGCTAAACCTCTCAAAGACGAGTCGGTTGATGACCTCGTTGGTGCGGGTGGGGGTGCTCAGGGTCTTTTGCAGGATCTCCACCTTCTTCTTTAGGCTCTGTGCAAACATCAGATACGAGTTTAACATTAGTGTATGTGCTGTATGAATATTATGAATATTCATTGTGAATATTATCAATATTATTGTGAATATTATAATATGAACAAGCAGAGTAGTTTGCATCTTTTGAGTCACAAACAGCAACACGAGCTTGTTATTTAAAGAAGACTGCCAAAACTTTTACACATGACACTACATAGCGTTAGAGTAGTGAGAAAGGCACCAGCTCTCACTGTTATCTCTTTATCTGCATTAGAGAGGTCGTTCTGAAGAGCTTTCATGTCCTCCTTCGTCCTGTTCATCTCCAATGTGGCTTTCTGCAACTACACACACACACACACACACACACACACACACACACACACACAGACACACAGACACACAGACACACAGACACACAGACACACAGACACACAGACACACAGACACACAGACTTTAGCATCAGTAACACGTTTGAAGCTACAGTGAATCGGAGCTTTAAGGCTTCTGATAGCCTGCTCTACACTGACACCTGCTGGAAAAGAAACACGCCTACAACGGTTGATTAGATTAACGTATGCTGAGCGCAAAAACAGTTTGATTAATTAAATATTTTGTGTGTTACTTGAGCTGATGTATGGTGATTATTAACAACTATACTGCTAATACTATATACTAATACTATTGTTAGTGTAATGGCATTCATATTTGATTCATTTAAGACCATAGTATCAGCATACATTAGTCTCTATAAGTCTATCACTTCCATATATAAAATCATATGTTCCATATACTTGCAATTTCAGAAATGTAAAAAAAATATATATATATCGGAACAGAGGTGTGCACTATTGACAAAAAAGTCTTCCTAGATAATTAGACGATACTTTGCCGTGCATATCCAGGGTTTTAATCATTAAAACGTTGTTTAAACCCGTCTCTCAGTGCCTGAATTTGTCTTTCAGGATGTAATTGGTGACAGTATATCTTACGACTTGCCATCTGTTGCTATTCTTGTAGAAGGGCACTTTTCTGTAGAATAATTTCGCTAAACTTTGCTGAGTGTGTTTTCGTGCTGGTGCCTTTGCTGGTTTAAGCCTGTCATCGAGAACTGACTGCCAAAGTTTGTCCTAATCTTCATATTCTGAACAGTGGTTAGTTAACAAATGCTAAAATACATTTCTGACACAGTTTGCAGATATTTTGAGTCATGTCTAAATTGAACAGGCAGAGACACACACTACACTACACTACACTACACTACACTACACTACACTACACTATTTACTCAGCGGATGAATACTCACCAAAAACGAGAAGTAAGACTAGAGCATCGGCCGCCTGAGTCGCTATTTGCTGACATGACAAGTTTTTATTTGTTGTGTTGTGTTCACGGTTTGTGAAAGTTTTATTATAGACTGAATTCATTCAAGCCCTACGATGCTTCCCAAACGTTCTGCAAGATCTACGGCTAAAATAGTGTGTAAATACTTAAAGAAATATAGCGTCTCTACTTCACGGATTTCCATTTATCGCTGCTGGAACGTAACTCCCACCATAAACGAGGGAACACTTTGCTTTGTATTCATATATATCATTTGTACAATGGAGCATTGTCTCAAATTACCTTTACAATCTTATATTATCTTATAAGGCCAATCCCAAATTGAGCAAGCCTAGGGCGACAGCAGAAAGGAAAAAACCTTGGGACGACCAAGACTCAAAAAGGGACCAATCCTCCATGGGTGGCCTAGATCTTAATTAAATAATTAAGTTGTAGCAACAGTAAAATTGAATAAATACTAACATTTTAATTAAATAATGAAATAGATTTAAGATAATGATGCTGTCACTGATGCTAGGTGCTGCATGAATCTCCGGCAGCATTAATTATAGCAGCATAGTTAGAAGAGGAAGAAACAGGATGTTAACACCCCAGGCCATGCGTCCCACACTAAATCTAACCAAAAGAAAGTTTAAATAAGTTTAAACTTTAGATAAGAATGAATATTATTTACAGCATTTACAGCAGCCACTTTTTTTGTAGCAACCAGGAAACCACTTTTCTGGAAGAAGAAAGAGGTGAGAAGGTTAAGATATGCTAAAGATTACAAAGATGGAAATAAAGATCAGTGGAACAGAGTACTATGGCGTGACAAACCCAGAGTTTTAACTTTTTGAGTCCAGTTGTCAGCAATATGTTAAATATGGCAATTATGCCATTGTTAAATCAATAAATCTAATAGTGGCCTAAGACTTTTGCACAAAGCTGTATATTCACACTTCTTTACTGTGTAAAGTTCTCTACTTGCCCTTTTTCTTTCTGGTCCCCCATATATGGAGACGTGTGCCGTCCAGTCACCCGGTCAATCTGTTTGAATACTGTTTTAGCACCTTCTAGCTATGTACTTGGTGAAAACATTCTCTTGAAAAGCCTGACTGACTCAGAGAGTTGACCTCTGGAATAAGTGAAAACACCCATTAGCTTCAGACTCTCAGCTGTAAAATGTTTCTTGTGCAGTCGCGATGGTTAATGTGTGTGCATTTTGTGTGTGTGTGTGTGTGTGTGTGTGTGTGTGTCTCTAATCATCATGTGCATGCTTGTGCTTTAGGGCCAAATGCTGGTGTATTTGGACAAACTTTGATTGTAGTCCACCTGAAAAATGAAAAAAATGGATCTTAATAGTTTTGGGTAGAGCTGTATGAAGACTGGCTGAACAATAATTACAGCTCCATGTATAAATAATATGCCTGCTGACTTTACCATGCACAATGCTAACTCCGCTATAATTAGCCTCACTTTAGCCAAGACGCCAAGTGGAGGCTAGAAACAAACGAGAGACAAATGCAGCTCAAGTGCAGTTTGGAATCTCTCACTCATCTGTGACCTTAAACCAGATCATCTAACAAACATAAAACAGGTCCTGGATCAGTTCAAAAGACTTAATAGCAACAGATGAATTACTGTTGGATTGGGTAAGCCTAAATTTGGTAAAAGGGGTTAACTGATCTCAGGTCTGATTATGACTGCTTGGCCAGCTTAAAAATGTCGAAATAGGTTATATGTTATATCAGTAACAAAGAGTTTGAGATCAGCTAAATCAACATAAACAGTTTAGAAATATTGTTAAAATTGCAGAATCATGATCTCAAGTCTGCTTATACCATAACCTGCCTCTAATCTAGCTCAGATCAGCTTAAGAGCTTAAACAGATCAGTTTAAAATGTATTAAAAGTCTCAGATCAGATGTTCTACTGGTAGAGATCAGAGATCAAGCATATAAGTTCAGAATTTGTCAAAATGCTCAAAGTGGTGTGAGCTCAGTTTTAAGAAAAAAGAAAAAGCCCAAGCATGTTTGGATCATGCCCAAGACATACACTGGTGTTAAATCAGCTTAAAAAAGACTTACCTAACCTCCTATAAACTTCCAGCATCGGATCAGTTTTTCAAGCCCTGCATTGGGCAAAGATTATTTTATAAACCTGATATTAAAATATATTAGAATATCTAAACAAGTGTCAGATCAGCTTAAAAGCATTAACCAGTCTCGAATTTGTTTACACAAGCATAAATAGATTTAAAATAAGCTAAAAATGCTGGTCTTAGATCAGTTTAAAATCCATTTAGCAGTGTCAGCACATACAAACCTATACAGATTACAGATGTTGTTAAAAGATCGATCCGATCCTAGATCAACTTTACCACCTGACCAGCTAAATCTTTTTAAAAAGCCTAAACAAGACTCTGATCAGGTGAAAGATAAGTTCAATAAACTGCGATCAGTCTCAAGCGTTCAGGTCTTCGAAGCCAAAACAACTAATGCTTTAGGGCCAGTTAAAGTAGCATACATTTAACTAAAATTAGGCTCTAATCAATTTAATTAACCTTAAAAAAAGGCTGTACTTACCTAACCAGCATCAGATCATCTTACGAAAGCCTTAACATGTTCCTCATAGGCCTAAACTGTTTGCAGTTCGACTTAAAGATACCTCTGTTGTAAGAGAAACAGTTTTAAAAAGCTACTAGGCTACAGTGGCAATTATTTATTGCGACTTCCCCTAACACTGGAGCAGTAGCAGAATCGAGCAGCTTCTCCAGGATGCTAAGTCAAGCCTGCATCATTTTGAATGATGTTAAAAGAAAAGTAGCAGCCAAGAAAGCATCTTTATTTGCTAAAGCTCACAAAGGTTGAATGAAGATCAGTGGAAAAGAATATTATGCAGTGATGATTCCAAGTTTAGAAATAAATGAGTGTCCAATCATCAACAGGAGGGGTATATACAACAAATTGATTATAGCATTGCTATAGAAACAAATCTAATGGTGGCCTAAGACTTTTGCACAGTACTGAACAATAAAGAGAGATTTACACCGAGCTACGCAGTAAACCGACATTGTAAAGTCCGCTGTACAGTCTAATGCACTTAATCAAAGAATGACCGAACATTATATTTCAAACACCTTAGCTATTTTAGAAGCTAAAATGAAGTAGTGCTGGCCATTCTGTTAATGCTAATTTAATTTGTGCAAATCGAATCATAATTCTTGGAGCTTTGAGGAGAGAGATTAATCAGGGACCATGTATTCTCTTCAATTGAACCTCCTGACTCTCGTTAGTTACATCCTGATTTGTTCGTTAAAGATTTGCACGTTTTTGAAGACCTGCTCTTTAAAAAGACAGCTATTATGCTGGAAGCAGCCCTGACATTCCTGGAAATGGATGGAAATGGATGGAGCGTGTTGTAACTCGCCATCGATTTCAATTGCGTTTCTGTGATTAGTACTGTGCTCTGTTTACTCTTTCCTGTGCATTCAGGTCATTTATGGTTGCTGTGCAGTGTTTAAAAGCACCAAAGCGAGATGGAGGCCATTATGCTAGTGCCTATTATGGTAGCTGCCATTACATTTGCTGCTATTATGCTAGCTGCCATTATGGTAGCCACACAAGAAGGAGGTAATTACTGGGATAACGTTAATGCAATGTAAGTATGTAATTCAGGTCAGTGACGTGTGGGTGATTTGTCAGTCTTTGTCAACTGAATGATTCCACATCGCTACGTTAGCACATGAAAACAAAAAGTGTGTTGGCTCACATGTACATTTTTATATTTCTATATTTGTGAGGACCATCTCTAGATGGCACAATACTGGATCGTCGTAATACAACCCCCTACATTTAACCGTGTAAAAACTCATGACTAAATCGGAACCCTCTATCCAATACTAACTCATCCCTATTTCTAACCCTAATGTTCATTCCTAAACCTTTACCCTAAATCCTAAGTGACTACCCCATTCCTAACCCCATTTGTAATAAAACCAAATTCTGTCCCTAACCCCTATGTCCTCAACATAACCGTAATTGGTAAAACTATCCTGTGCTCTATTTCTAATCCCTTAACCCTAACTCCTACACCTTATGTAACTCTATCTCTCCTCTTCTTCTTCACTCGCTCAACGCTACACCTAACCCTAACACCTAAAACCAAACTTTTAAACCCTAACCCTATTGCCAATCCCGGAATGTAACCAATACAATACCAATACTATTCCTATTCCATAAAGTCCTAATCTGAAGTCTTAAAATCTAATCCTAACACCTTAGACCTAATCTAACCAAGCTCCACAGCCCTCATTAAATTTCTCACCCTGTAACCCTAATCTTAACACCTAAACCCAAACTTCTAAACCCCACCTCTATACCAACCCCCCAAAACATAACCCGTAGACTATTCCTAATGTTCTATTAATCATCTTAAGAGACACTGAGGTGAATAATCTTCCACTACCTGATCTGAACTCATTTTGCTGAAAGCCAGTTGTTTGAGTCTTTTTAAAGAGGAAAGTGACCAGAGCTAGGGAAAAATCTGGTATTTTTAAAATTAGAGAATTTCCAAAGCTAGTCAGTGTAACTTGAGACCAAATGACGTGTCTAAACGCTGCACTGAGAGTACTGTAGTCTTTGGCATACATTTTGGCACTCTAGGTCACATGAGCAGTAAGGTTTATTTTTTGTATAGGCTATGCAATACCTTTTAGTTTTTTGTGTGTGTATGTGTGCGTGTCTGTGTGTTTCCAGTTTTTCCATGCAAAATGTTTTTAAGACATGATAAATGTAGAGCCAAGTTCATGAGCAGTAATTCATTCAGGTCTGCAGATCGATTACACACACACACACACACACACACACACACACACATACTTTGTGGTAAAGCTTTTCGGCTGGCGTCTGACATGGCGTGAATGCCTGTCTCTCTCCACTGGATCTCTGGGTAAACAGAATAAGTCACTGCACAGAGTAGGGATGTCACTCTGAGGTCAACTCTACCCACAAGGGACCTAAGTGAGAGCACTCTGTCCCAATAGAGGTAACATGTTCACTTAAAAACGAACAAACAGATTTACACATTTTCAGTGGGAGGGGGGAGGGATTTTAGGGATTGTCTGCTTGATACTGGCAATCCAGAGACAGAGGGTGACGCTGTGCAAAAGTTTTGTTAGCTATGGATTTCCTTCGTCCCTCTTTTGCTTTTTGTCCATTTTTATGTTTTATACATTCTTTCCTTCTGTTTGACTTTTTGTCTACCTTTTTTATTTTCTTCCTTTTTCCCTTCATTCTTTCTTTGTGTATTATCTTCATTTCTTTTTGTTTCTTTTTGAGTCCATCTTTTTCTGTCCTTGTCTCTCTGTCTTGCTCATCTTTCTTTCTTTCTTTCATTTTCTTTTGATTTTAATCGTGTGTCTGTCTCTATTTCTTCCTTTTTTCCTTTTGTTAATGTTTCTTGCACTGTTGCACTGTTAAAAGAAAGTTATTGGACTCTGAACTTTATATCATTTTACTATATTTGTACATATAGATCATGTTTATAAATTCTTAGAATGATACTTTTTGATGATACTTGATACTTCCCTTCTTTTACTTCTTTCTTGTTCTTCCTGAATAATGTTAAACCCTTTAAAAGATGAAACATTAAGTTCATTCAAAAAGTAATCAAGAACAAATGAACCGTAGAACTAACCTGACAAGTAAAAAAACAAACAAACTGTTCCCATGGTAACTGGGTAGAGAATATTTGATATGTAATTGGTAATTACTTGTAATTGGTAAGAAATGATCTGTTCTTATTGATCCCCTTTGTTTAATGATGCAGAGCTGGGCATCTCAGCAGCTGCCGGGGTTTATGGGAACGCTAACAGTACTAGAGGCTACTATGAGACTGTTATCCCATGAGGCCTTGCTCCTCCGGCCTGGTGCAGTTTCTCATGGTCATGAGCGAGGGTGAACCCACCCTACAGGTCAGGGCTCACTTCCTGCTTCAAGCTAACCATGAGCTTTCACAGACCAATAATAAATCGTAGTTTATAAATACAGAGATAAGAAGCAGTGATCTGACAGATCACACACACACACACACACACACACACACACTGGTAATACAGCAGCCTGAAATCTGAGGGTTTAATTTGTGGATAAAAGGAAGAATTTTGTCTTTTGATGTATAGTTTTATGGTTTCTAAGTTTTTGAACTAGTGTAGATGGATTTGGTGAACATACAGTATAGACTGAGTAAAATGTTGACCCTTGGTCACGTCTTTTTTTTTTTTCTTTAAGTTGCACAGTTTCTTTAGGAACAGATTAAATCTAACACAGTCTGCTTACAATATATCTTTTTTATTTGTATTCTGCTTCATTTTGTCTTGTCTTTTTAACTTACTGTAATTTTGTCCTCTTATGTTCTTTTTCAATTTGCTATTCTTTTTGTTTGTTTTTTTATTGTTACGTGTTTATTCTTGAGTGTGCTCGAGATGGACTGCAGTGTTCTATGCATATTTTTCCTTTTCTATCCTTACTTATACTTTCTTTCATTTGTTATTATTTTTATTTATTTATTTGCGTTGCATTTCTTTCTTTTCATTTAGTTTTCAGTACTGTTTTACTGTATGGATGTCAATAGCTGAACGTTAATAGAAGCTCCTCTTTTAGTTCTTTCTTTTCTCATTGTTTCTATTTATCTGCCATCTTTACTAAGCCTCCAATATACGTGTTTATTTCATTTATGCTGTTCTGAAAATAAGGCCCAATGTACTGATAAATGTATTGGATGTCTTTGAGGTCTTATTTATATTCTTCTTGTCTGTTAATTGTTAATTGCACTTTAATACTTTAATTTCTTCATAGTATGTTTCATTATATATGTATATGTGTATATAT
>JAUZST010034734.1:0-28246 GCA_034779995.1 Parotocinclus haroldoi | reverse complement strand
ACAGAGAGAGAGACATACACACATACATATACATACATACATACATACATACATACATACATATATACATACATATATATATATATATATATATATATATACATATATATATATATACATATATATACACACACACACATCTATATATATATATACACACACACACACGTATATACACACATATATATATATACACACACACACACACACACACACACACACAATACAACATATATATTATACATCACATATACATGTCATCACATCTCCTTTAATCACCTGCAGTTTGCCATGAAAGGATATTATATTGAATATCATTCCAATCATGCACACCTCAAACCCCCGCCCAACAGACTCTTATTGGTTTTGTGCATTTCAGTGCTGCGGCTGAAACCATAAACCATAAATCAAACCACACGTAGCGTATTGTGTTATTCCTTGTTAACGCCTGCTATTCTTTGCCTGGCTTGTGTGGAAATTGTTCAGTGAGACATGTTTGACATTTTTTTTTTTAATAAAACACGTAAACATTATCATTTGTACACTAACATCAGTGTAAAGCACTGTGTGGAAAAACAACCGTAATGCCCAACCCTAATTACAACATATAAAAATCAGGGCTTCTCTGATTTATTTTATTTCTTTATTTAGAAAAAAAAAACCTGCCTGTTATACAGCACCGCCTTCAGCTTCAAATCAGAGCCATGCTGCTGATTGCAACAACACGTTCTTCCTTGTGTTCTGCTCGATAAAAAAAAAAGAAACTCTCCTTTTTTTATATTCTGTCCTGGAACCTCTGAAGAATTGCTTCTTTTATATATTTATATGTATCGCATGCAGGAGATGGGTTGAATACACAGCTGTCCTGAATCCTTGGGACGGACTGATGGCTTATTTTGGAACACTGCACAGGTCAATTTAAACGGCTAACAGAAACAACTAGCAGTAGCAGAATTAACATCATATTTAAGTTCTTGGATATAAAATGGCCTCATCCACAAATAAACAACAGCAGCAGTTGTACGTCGCTCTGGATAAGGGCGTCTGCTAAATGCCGTAAATGTAAATATTCATAAGTGATTGGTGGAGGCTCCTGTTTAAAAAGACCTGCTGTACTTGGGTGTGTGTGGATGTGGGTGCACGATGCTTTAGATTCCAATTTTTCGTCTTCGTTGGGCCATGAGATGACATATGGTGAGCTTAGTGACTTAGTGAGCCAAGTTAATTGTCTCATTACGCTGCTTGCACAGTTAGAAGGCTGCCCACGGTATGAATGCTTTACCCATGTTTCAGCAATTTAAGATAAGATAAAGCTCTGCATGTGGCAAGAACGGAATCACTTAGTATTGACATGAGCTCTCCAAGACAGTTAAAAAATAATGTTACACATTTGCTTTCTGACAAAATTGTGCGCCAACATTTGTATATGTTTATTAATATATGTATGCATGTCTAGGAATATATACAAAAGGGGTGTGCATGTAGACGTATACTGTATATTAGCATAACACTATGCGTCTGTGTATTTTCATACATTGTTTATATCTAAATTGTTTTTATTCTTCTTTTACACCCCCTCTTTCCCTACTTTTGAGTGTGGTTATTATCCCCCTGCTTCTGTAAACTGCGAATTTCTCCATTGTGACACTAATACAGGATTATCTTATCTTAAAATATCCCAACAGCTATTTTAAACAGAACCCTGCTATAGTGGAAACCCTTCTGATACGATCTTCTGTCTGCACCTTGGTGGAAACACCTTTTCCTTGTTCCACAGCCTTGGTGGAAAAGCTGCTTTGTGTATTATCTTGGTCTAGAACCTTTTCTAGTCCGTCGTGTGCGAGAACACTAAGAAAACACAACATTTCTTATCTTCTACATTGTTTTGCATTACTATATTACTCCAGTACCCTGGTGGAGGTGTCAATTATGTGAATTACGTTGGTCTAGAACTAAGAGGAAACCACTTCTCAGACTGTCTTGCTTCAGAACGTTTGGGAAACATTGCTTTTATGCTTTGTCTAATTCCAGGTTGTTGGTGTAAACAACAATTTGATGTTTTTGCATATTGCCCCAGGCTAGAACTTGCAATACAACATGGTGTAAATACTGGTTTTATGTATTGTCTCAGGTAATAGCCCTGGTGGAAATGCCTCTTTGTGTGTTATCTTTGTCTTGAACCCTGGGGGTAACGCCGTTTAGTTTATCTTAGGACAAAACATTGGCAAAACACAGATGTGATGCATTATCTTGATGGAATCTTAGAATCTTGGTGAAAATGCTACTTTGTGGATTATCTTGGTATTTAGGATTGGTGGGGAAAAAAAAAACTTTAGACTTGAAAATTTTCCTGTTGCATACCGTCTTGGTCTAGAAAGTTGATGAGAACATTTTTCAGACTGTCTTCCGTCAGAACGCTGGGAAAAAAACGGTATTGTGTATCATCCTAGTCTAGATCCTTGGTGAAAACACTTTGTCTAGTGTCAAAAGCCCAGGAAATACACTGCTCTTATTGTGTGTATTGTCTTGTTTAACAACCTTGATGGAAATGCTACTTCATGTCTTAACTTGTTCTAGAATCTTACTTAACTGTCTTGTCGCAGAACAGTGGGAAAACACTTTCCATTACATTTACACTTACGGCATTTAGCAGACGCCCTCATCCCGATCGATTTACAAGTTTTACAATCCAAGCAATGGTGGGTTAAGGGCCTTTTTCAAGGACCCAACTGTGGCAGTTTGGCAGAAGTGGGATTTGAACCCTGGACCATAAGGTCCAGAGTCCAGTTCCTTAACCGCTAGGCTACCACAGTCCAGATTGGCTACCTTATTCCACATTGGTGGTGAAAAGACTGCTTTCGGATATTGTCTAAATCTAGAACCTAGTTGTAAAGAGATTTCAGACAGTCTTGTGTCAGACCAATGCTGAAAACACTGCTTTTGTGTATTGACCTTTTGCAGGAACTTGGTCGAGTCTTTTGTGTATTGACTTGTTGTGGAACCTGGTTAAACACAGCGTTTTATCCTGGAACTTGGGTGGAAATGCAACATTGTTTAAAGTGGCATCTGAGTGGAGCTAACCTTAGGCTGTGCGGCTGTGCTGCTGTTCTGTGAAGGCTCACTCTTTATTGGAGTGCTGGGGACGCTGCCGTTGGGCTCAGTGATTAGCAGACTGCATCTTTCCCGAGCTGGCCGTGGGTCAGTCTTTGTCACTCGGAACCTGCAATTCAACTCGCATTCTTAAAGGTGGACCTCATTTGGCGTTATAACAACACACTGCTTTATACCCATAGCTTTAAACTAACAAACAATAACTGCGCCATCGCCATATTAAAAAGGCGCACAAACTAGATTTAATTACTGTCCTTTACTAATTAGATTAATTAGGACCTTACTGACTTTACAAGTTACATCTGAAGGTCATCTAGGCATGGCTAGTCGGTAACTTCGCTGTTTACAAGAACACTGCTCCATTTTTATTTTGTTACTGAAGTCACGTTGGCCACATTCGGCCAGTTCGTTAAGAATTTCCTAATAACTATAGCATAAAGTGGCTGCGACATGTGCCCTCTAATTTTGTTTGCACAGTATCACCCCAGATATTTGAGGTCTGTTTGCTATCCCACCCCTGGAAACCTCCTTCACTGCTGTTATCCTTTTTTGCCTCTCCTCAGAGCACATTTATAATGAAGGTCAAGTTGGAATGGCATAAAAGTCCCATGAATTCCATTCACACTCCCGCGTATCGGATTCCAAATCGAAACTGATTACATATGAAGGAAAATATCTGATTAGGGCCATTTTTACCTGCTGTGTGAACGTAGCCTTAAAGTTTTTTTACATTTATTTTTTGGATCATGTTCTGAACTGGGTTAACTGTGTTGGACAACGAGCCAAACAACATTTCCCTAATCAACCGACAACCACATGCCTAATCAACCGACAACCTCCTCTGCTTCGTCACACTAAGTTGGTACATCTGCATGCATTTCTTCCTCATCATAAGTCAATCAAACAGACATGAACACACACCTGCCCACTGCCAACACTGTCACCTCTCCAACATGGGTGCGCCGCTCCATCTTCCTGTTAGAACCGCGACGCATGAGGGGCCACTTCTTCTGATTGCAGCGGTTACACATGTTGTTGTGGCCCACAGCTCCTCCGATGGTGTGTAGGTGATTACAGGTGTGCTTCGCTGCTCCGGCGGGTGCCCCAGGTGACACGGGGGTCGCAGGGCTTGCGGGAGTTGTGGGAGTTGTGGGAGTGGTGGGCGTCTGTGGAACACTGAAGGAATATTGAACAAAAAAAATTTATGTAAAGTTTGGACAAAAAGGGATGTCATGACAAACATTTTAGGGATATTTATGATATGTTATTTTCAAGAGCCTTCTTGCTTTTCCTGCTACAGTTTTGCCCTCTTTCTCACGGACCGCAAGCGATATCGGCAAAACGAACGTGGCTGCAAATAACGTGCATGTGCCTGCCCTACTGTCAGTAACATTCCTTTTGTGGCTCAGCTTTAATGTAGACCCATAAAAACTGGATCACTTTCAATGAGCCAGTCTGATTTAATCTGGCTGATCTTCCTGTTGTTCGAAATACTGTCTATAAGTACATTTTTGGCTTTGGTCAGGCAAAAGTATCAGGTCCATCATACTATACTCTTAAGGTGTACGGTTTTCCCTTAGACAGGGTCGTAAGCGTATTATATTATCTAGAACTGATGTGAATTTCCAAATCAATTAAAAATGCAATAGCATTTGGGATGTCTTGTGCTTGCCGTGTTCAGCGCCATCCCATACGCATTATTGTATCGTTTACATGCAGGTTTCTTGGGAAAACTTCCTGTATATAATAATACAGTCACATTAAAAGACTATGTGTCTATGGCAAAGTTTTTGGTTTTAATGTTCAAGGCTTTCTTTGCTGTAGGATCAGCTTTCTCACTTCCCTCTAGTCCAAAATGTCCAGGTATCAAGCAGAACACTATCATCCAGTTCTGTTCTTTTACAAAACGGTTATTATGAAGCATTTCACTAAAATTGGACTGCAGTTATTTCACACCGACGTGACCGCCCATAGCTTTACTGATATCTATCTTTTCTCCTTGTTCAGTCGTCTTTACTTCCTCCCTCTCCTGACTCATATTCCCTGCTGGCTAATGGTTAAGTAAAGATGTTCTGCTCACTATTTGAGAAAAATGCAGTGGTGCTCCATTTATCAGTCACTATTACACCCCGGGGCAGCGCGGTGGGTGTGTGCAATGCGTCCTGCTACAAGGACAGAGTTGCAAGATGTAAATGACCAGCTGCACAAGGAATAAGGGAGGAATAAAAGACATGAGGAGAAAGCTGTGAATGCCTCCTCGCTTCCCCACACTCAAAGCAGAAGGCAGAAGGGCTTCCACTTTCAGCAGAGTTCACTTTAGCATCGTCAAATTTCGCATGTTCAGTGAGGTGATGCTGTTCTTGTTATTATGAGTATTCTCCGAGCTTTTCCTTCACTGCTTACTTTCGTCGCTCACTTCGAAGAACTTCTGACAACATGGCTGTAACATCAGATCACAGCTCTCTTACTAATATTGGATGCGACTTAAGTGCACTTAGGAAGACAACTGAAATCTAACACGTCCTCGTCATCGTCGTGTGTCAGCACTTGTCTGTCTAATGAATGAAAGAATGAAAGAAACAGTTTAAAGCTGGAACTATGTCCAAACTGAAATCAATTGTGAATTAATCATAGGGAAAGCAGTGGGTTTTTCATGTGTGCCTGTATTTGTGGCGCTGTCCTGTGGAGCACAAGTGTGACCATCTATGACCGGCCCAGAATCGGTTATATGAGACTAATCACAGCAAATTAACAAAGCTGGCTAATTCCTGTCATAAAAGCCAATGGATCAACTTTTTAGTGCAAGTTAATCATGTTCGTGTGTACAACTTTCCGCTACTTAGCAGTACCAAGCTGTACATACAGTTTGTAAGCATATGTGCCTGTCCTATTATAAATAGTACTCTAAATATTTCACTTATTTAAAAAAAATTTTAAAAGTAGTAAAACTTCTCCAAATTTTTGTGAGCAGTGTACGTCGCCATCGGTCCCCCCCCCGCCCTGTGAATATCGGCAATTTTAAAACCCTGCTGTGTCCACATTTTGTCATGTTGAACATCCAATCGCTTCCCCCACATCCACAAACAGACGTCCTCTCGAGCCCGTCAATCACCCCCTCATCTGGCTACACCAGTCCTGGCTCCGCCTAGCTGCTTCTTTAAGTGTTCCGCTGGCTCTCCGCCCAAGAACGAGTCAGGAAATGAAACGCACTCCGCCCAACGTCACTGCTCTGAAATACTCCAGCCTGCAGCTAATCTGTCCCGTGCATTCATCTAGGCCTAGTTTCTGCCCCATCCATCATTTATAGTCTCTGGCAGCATCACACTGGACTCAATGACATGTTCCTCATCTCCATATCTACCATCCGTAACCCTGCAACTGCTGCTCTCTTCATCAAAAACAGCACAAACATGTCTATATCCTTAGAGCTTATCCGTTCTTTTTCGAACAGATTTCGCCCTTCATTTTTCAGAATGCACCGTGCTTACATTCACTCCTCAAGGACGCAGAGACTCACTTGAGCTTTTTGCATCAACAGAGGTCAAAGCGAAGCCCTAGCGTGGATGAGAGCCATTCAAAAGAAGCCCTTGGGAATATTGAAGAAATACCAGAGCGTACACGCATTGATAATGTCAAGGCTGAAGAATTGA
The DNA here is from genome assembly GCA_034779995.1 of Parotocinclus haroldoi. Lineage (NCBI taxonomy): Eukaryota > Metazoa > Chordata > Actinopteri > Siluriformes > Loricariidae > Parotocinclus > Parotocinclus haroldoi. The sequence continues at coordinate 21,485 of JAUZST010034734.1, read as the reverse complement.
ATAAGGAACTAAATCTGAAAAGGCATTTGCAGGGACAATGTGTTGCTGCACTGAAAATGAACAAGAGACTTCAATGAGCTACAGTACACTATTAAGTGGGAGGTTGATTTCACGCCTGTTCCTGTACTGGATGCATCTAATTGGGTGCAGTTTTATTAGCTGCATTTAATGAAATCTTTAAACTTCGAACTAGCTAATCCCACTTAACGCTTTTAAGTAACTGTCCCCATTTTTCCAGCACATCTAAATCACAAAATCTCTTACAGGTATGTGCCTTAACAGTCGCTCCAAGAGCAAGGTTTGTAATAGTTTGATCTTAAAAAGGAATCCAGGGTAACTACCATATTGGCTAATGAGTGTACCGTCACGAGAACGCTAAACTACAATGGTGTGCATGGCAGGGCTAAGGAGAAAGCCACTACCTCCACCCAAAAAAACAGAGTCTAAAATGTACAAAGGATCATGTGGACAAGCTTCTAGACAGATTTTGTGCACAGATAAGACCGATATTAAACTTTTTGGCTTAAATGTTGGGAGAAATGTCTGGTGAAAGGAGACCACAGCATTCGAGGCATGGACAGCTATCAGTCATTGAATAAACAATACATTCTAAAATTTACCAGCATATTCGAATGGTGAATGCCATGACATCATCGCTTGATTTGGCCCAAACTACAAAAAATGGCTAAGAAAGACTCGACTTCATGTTTTGTAATGGCCAAGTTAAAGTCCTGACCTTAATCTATAAAATTATTTTGTTATTAAAACGCAGTGGACTAACCAGAAGTGAGAAGTACATGTCAGGAAACCCACTAACATCCCAGAGTTGAAGCTGTTAGATAAAATTCCCTCCATGTGCAGGACTGATCAGAATTTACAAAACGTCTAGTTGCAGCTATTGTGGCACAACAGGGATACTACTTTCACAACGGTTCACATACTTAAGTCACTCACACATATGTAATCCCCAAATCACTTTCCTTAATACCCACATGTTTATGCTCATTTATTCAAATGGGTGCTGCACTTTTAAACGAAACTACTTATGTGAAAATCTGATCATGTTTTAGGTCAAACTTTTGCAGAAAATGAGAAAAGTATCACTTTGTACTCCAACTAGTTTAGATAGGGTTAGCACATTTTAAATGCGTGCACCAAACTTAAAAAAAAAAGGTCTGTCGTGTGGTTTAAAAGCTTATACTGGCATCTTGTGGAAACATATTGCATGTGCACCTAAATTAGCTCGAGGAACGAATTAGAATCGGAAAGACCAACATGCCATGACTTCCAAATTCCTACTGTGACATACGAGGTGGTTTTTGTGGGGAGTGTAGATCACGTAAATCATTAAATAATCGATAACGGGCTCGGTAACGGAACATTTCCGTTCATAATTAGATAATGCTAAATGTAAAAATGTACGGATAGTTCTTAATAGCAAAGAAAAACATTTGGCTTATTGCAGGAACCGTCAACCCTACATTATTTAAAGCCTAATATAAAATCAGACTTTTCTAGACTTTATTACAATAATTATTTGCTAGTGCTGCTCGTTTGTTTGTTTGTATAGGGTCTTCCTTTTAGTAATCTTCATGGCATTTTTAGAATGGGTTATTCTTTTACTCTTGGATTAGGGGATCTCATAGTTGGGCTACGATTCCTATTTGGGTGAGGTATTTGAAGACTTTGCTCATGTTTTCTCGTGCATCCGGCATGTTTCTGGGATTTCCCAGACAGTCTCTAATTCTTGTGTATTGGTGGCGTTTGATTGATATAATGGAGTGACAGCTGTTGCATACTGGCAGGGGTTCTCATTTTAGGAGGTGTTGATGGGGAAGTCTCATGTGACCAATACAGCACCCGGTCTATATGGTTTGGGAAGGAGGGTTACAAATCCATCTTTTATGGTGGGGTATCTTACATAGCTTACTGTTTTGCTGACTCTCCCATAATAGCTGCCACAGTCGTGCTAGTGCTGCAAGTAAGTCTCCTATGAATGAAGGTAACGAAGCCCGGGATCTTTACTTCCTTTAGGCCACTGACTGAATAATACAACTTCATTCAAATTAATTGGAGCCTTTTGCTAAGCACACTCTCAAACTGTGTGATTTTTTTTAAAGGGCTGTAACAAATAAAAAAAAAAAGATTTACAAGAAACATGCAAAAGGTTCTGTCTGGCCAAATCATTTGACACAACATGGTACATTCGGATACATTTGACGCATAATTTCTTCTTGAGCTTGCTTATACTATTACCCAGTTTTAGAATATGAAGAAAAGAAAAAGAAACAGTTAACATACTAAATATACAGTACTGTTCAAAAGGTAACCATTAGATTATATAAAGCGTTATTTTAGCAATAGTATAGTGACCATATATAACTATTTCTCTGTCTCTTTATGACAATACAACCACAAAATATAGGAAGTTTGGGTGAAGTATTATTACGTTTTTATAGGCTACAGTGACACGTCTGTATTATGACCTCCCCATGTAATCCTTCCACAGTCTGAAGAAGCTTAATCACAAGTTAACTTTTGGAAGGGTGCCAGCCAGGAAACCACTTTTTCAAAAGTGGAACATATGGTCTTTATATATGGTCGTTCTACAACAACTCTAATGGTGTCCTAAGACTTTTTGTGCAGTACTGGAAGTTAATATCCAGTTGAATATCTGTAAGAAAACGTACCCTTCCGTTTCTGCAGACTTGTTTGTGATCATGGCTGCTAGGGCATCTGTGTTAGCTGAAACACAAAATAATATAGATGTCAATAACATATTTCAGGGGGGCACACTGCCTCACAGTAAGAAGGTCCGGGGTTCAATCCCAGGGTGGAGTGGTCTTGGTCCTTTCTGTGTGGAGTCCGCATGTCCTCCCTGGATCTGCGTGGGTTTCCTCCTGGTACTCCGGTTTCCTCCCACAGTCCAAAGACACATGTGTTAGGTTAACCGATTACTCTAAATTGGCTTGAGTGTATACATGTGACTAGCCTTAACTTTGTGTATAGATTTAACCTTGTGTATCACTGAAATGGCCACTGATGCAGAGACCACTAGGTGGCAGTGTACACCAGCCTGGAATAAACAAGGTTCTAGTACAGTATATTGTGTGTAACTGGGATATTTATGTACCCTCTACAATTATTGCCAGCTCAGGTAAAAACGAGTAAAGAGAGTTATGTGAATTAGACCAATTTCACAGAGAAAAAATAAATCCGAAAAATATCAGATTTTAATTGAAAACCTCCTGGATTGGTTATGTCATGGGTGGTGTGTTAGTACTCGAGGCCGGTCTCCAGAACCCAGAAATGTATGCTTTATATTATAAATATTTTAACAAGAGAGTGTTTTAGTAATAGCAGAGCTCAATAATTAGAAGTGAAGTTTGCAGAATGCCTATTTTTACATTTATGGCATTTAGCGGACGCCCTTATCCAGAGCGACTTACAACTTATACAGTCTTACAATTCAAGCAATGGTGGGTTAAGGGTCTTGCCTAAGGATCCAACTGTGGCAGCTTGGCAGAGGTGGGATTTGAACCCTGGACCATCAGGTCCAGAGTCCAGTACACCTTAACCACTAGACTACCATAGTCTCGATATATAGTTAATCAGTCAGTCAGTGTCTGTCTCTCTTGCGCAATCGCTTTCTCGCTCTCGCTTTCTCGCGCTCTCTCAGCATTTACTTAAACAATTAAATAGTGGCTTTATTGCAAATACAGCAAAACAAGGTCTGATCTGCAGTTATCATGAGTGCAGAGACTCGGGCCATTACCGTCACAAGTATGGAAACACTGCAGTCAGCCAGTCCTAACCGGGCCAGCAAGCCAAAAATACCCACAATCAGTCGGTACTCAGCATTTTGCATTGCTTCCACTGCATTGCATTTCATTACGTTTTCCTCTAGATGGCGCGCAAGACCAACTCAGTGCGATATCAGGCGAGATTAATGTTTATGCTTTCATGTTTTCTGCTAAATGACTTTCCAAATGTGACAGTTCATGTAGAAAATTATTTCACATGAAAAAACACGCAGTAAGCAGGGGGAATCTAACAGTCAGTCACACAATACATCTATTCATAGATTCATTAAGACTGTCTAATGTATAAATACAATAGATTTATCGCTGAGAAAACAGTGTTAAAAACAAAAGTTAAAACAGTACAATTTATAAAACAAATAATTTAAATTTAAAGGTTAAAGTTAAAGTAAATTTACATTTAAAAAAAAATTTATTAACAGGGACAAAATATAAGCTAATAACACCTTAACACGATTTGTTTCTGCAAAATTAACTAAACTGTTCACAAAAATTAGAGGTCATTTCAAAATGATATTAAGCAATTTTTAAAAAGCATCCATTTTTAGTTCGTTAAACAAGATCATGAGAAAAGCAATTGAAAAGTCAAAGAATATTGTTTTATTATGTAAATTGGTTTGGTGTTTTTTTAACTGTGCTATCGACATCAGTGGCCATCAATGGCATCACAATCAAAGTTATACCTACACACAAGGCTATATAAGAACTAAGAACCACACAGACAGACAGACAGACAGGCGCACGCAGACAGACAGACAGGCGCACGCAGACAGACAGACAGACCGACAGACAGAGACAGACAGACCGACAGACAGAGACAGACAGACCGACACACAGAGACAGACAGACCGACACACAGAGACAGACAGACCGACACACAGAGACAGACACTTTAGAGTAATCAATTAACCTAACATGCATGTATTTTGACTTAGGGAGGAAACCAGAGCACACAGAGTAAACCCACACAGACACTGATTACATGCAGACTCCACACAGAAAGGACCAAGGTCGTTCCACCCTGGGATCAAACCCAGGACCTTCTAGCCTCGAGCCAGTGCTACCCACTGAGCCACCGCGCTGCCCAATTACACAAATGAGATGTAACCTCAATTATAGTTATTGAGCAGCAAGTGATGTACTCATGGTGCTGAACAGAAGTGCCTCACACTGACTCTTCGGTAGGGTGTATGATGATGGGACATGAACAGGATCAGATTATCCAGCTCTTCTTGTGTGATTTATTTTGAAATATCCCCTGATCTTTGTGTGTAGTATATAAAGGCTGTGTTTAATTAGTAGGCAAAGTGCTGCATATTGTCATTAACACAAGCTCATCACGTATTCAACATGCTACCCACTACAGAAAACTGCAAGGGGCAATTTTAAGCAGTGTCCATTTGCAAGACGTTTGTTTTGTGATTTTGAAACATCAAAGAGTTTGCACACTTCTGTTCAAACCGGTATACATCTAGACGTAACCAGATCATATTCATTTCCTGTTAGACTCATCTTAGATTTTCTCCTGTTAAGTTTGTACTACTAATGTGGATAAAAGAAAATCAGTACAAGAGCACAGGAATTAAGTGCAAAAGTGCCCGAACAAGTGGGATTATAACAGTGCGTCAGGAAATGTCATGAAGGTTGTCAGAGATTACTAATACAGAACCAAAAGCAAAATAATCCTTTTGAAGCAAATGGTTTTCCTTTAAATCCATCATCAGATAATAAGAACAGCATACTAACTGCACAAGCAATACTTTCATTTCATATTTAGTCTACATGGAAAATCATTACTCATTCTGGCAATAACTGTAGAAAGCCCCAATTACTCCCAGTGTCACCCATTTAAACTATTTTAAATGTCGTAAAATATAACTCTGACTCTGAATTCCTATTTGCATTCGAAATTAAAAGGCTAAAATTTACAAGAGATATTTCTCTGAGCCGAAGAGAAAGTTTAAGTCTGACATACAACCTTACATGCAGTTTTTTTATAGTTGTTATTATTGACCAGTCACAGGAAGACTGGGGCAAATAATAAGATTGTTTTAGTTAGAATAACCCAAAAAAAAAGCTAGTTTTATAAAACACACTGCTCACAAAAATGAGGTTATATTTCAAAATTAATATAAAGACGATCCCCCAAGACTTTTCATTTGCTTTTCTGGTGATCTTGTTTAATCAAATAAGATCAAATGCTTCTTTTTTAATTGCTTTATATTCATTTTGAAATGTCCCCAAATCAGAGGAGATACAGACAGTTACACACACTATCTGACTTAAGTTATTACACTGACTGTATACATATAAGGAGCAAGCTTTCAAGAAAAGAAATATGTAATAAAAACTATTCAAGCTAAATCATCAAAGTTTCCACGTTATTTTAACGCAGAAAATCGCAGAAATGTTACTGTTAATGTGCTTTATTCCATTAATCACAGCTGTGGCCATCATTTGGCTTTTTAGAGCTCTAAAAGACTTGTGTGCTCATGCTTTTAAACAAAAATTAGTTAGCTGACAGGCTGTCAGGAGTTTGTATGAAGTCTTTAAAAGCAGGTGAGGTAATTAGTCGCATGGTCAGAGCATTCATGTCAAGCATGCACCTGAAGGTCATTTCTGCACCTGTGCCTTGTTACCTCAAGTAAAACGTTACTCCGTTTATGTGCTAGTAGGTACTGGACTATAGATCAGAAGGTCCAGGGTTCAAATCTCTTCTCAGACCACAGTTGGGTCCCTGAGCAAGGCCCTTAACCCATAATTGCTTGGATTGTAGGACGTTTTAATTGTAAGTCACTCTGGATAAGAGCGTCTGCTAAACGACAAATGTAAATGTATTGTTGCTATTTTACTCAAATGTATTGCCACATTCGTAACAAGGTCACAGGATACGTAAAGCATATAAACCCTAATCAAGTATAACGGCCCACTGGAAACTGTTCGAAACACTTCGTAACCCTTTTTCACTTCCCAAGCTAAGCTTAAAGGTGCTCACACATTAATAAATCAATTATAGATCAACCATGTCAGTCCTGAATTGATTGGACTTCAATAATTAGCCGTCGAAAACATTTTCAAGTGCAATTTCTAATATAGTTCTATTTAATAATATTTGATGTTCAAAGCATTGAAATCACGTAAAATGGTTTGTGACAACGGATCCATTTGGCATCAACAGAACATATAAATAATTATTAGTCTTACTAAATGAAAGTGCCACTGGCCAAGCATATACTTATTGTACCAAAAGCTTATACTTTTAAATGTTTCTATAATACACCTTATAACACACGGAATCTGGTCATTTTGCATATTAATACATTAAACGGCACCCAAGCACCTGCACTTTTACCCTCGACAAATAAACCAAATGATGATGATCAATAGGCAAATTGGAAATGCCCCATTTCCTTGGTAAACCACTTTTGGTTGGCTTTCATTTGCATACTGCATGATAGGCTCTCATATCTCACCATCTTCTCTGTTTAACTACTCCATCAGATTTTCAGAAAACAACGCAGGCATGGCACTTTTCACATTTGTGACAAGCCCCAAATTAACTGGCTTGAATGGAAAAAATAAGACCCATACAGGAAAAAAATACGCTCTCATGACCACAGGATGATTCAGCACTCATTCAATCTCCCACGCCTACCTTCATTTTTCATGATGTAGTGAACAATCTGTCCCACGGTGTCCGTGTTACCCTCACTGTAGGTGTCATTCAAGTCTAAACAAAGAGAAAAAGATTGCAAGACCATGTCAATGAGATCAAACGTGTCCAGGAAAAGCACTTATGACACAAAGGCACGTCGTCAAGTTGTCAACATGGAAATGGCAGGGCTTTCAAAATGTGTGAGTCAGTCTGGCATTTGCAACCAATAAAAACCTGGGCAAAACTCAAATATAATTAGTCAAGCAGAGCTTGGTCTAAAGTTGCTAGTTTTGTTTTAACATTTATTTAGCTAAGGAACAACGCAAAAGTCTTCTGTAAACAGACTCATACAAGCGCTCATACACTTAAACTGCACAGCAGTGCAGCACAGAGTGACTGGAATCCAGAAGTTCTCAGCGCTCAGACTTTGATCGAAGCTTACCCTACTTCAATTCCTTACATTAATCTACAGTTGGATAAAGTCATTGATAAAAAGCGTCAAATCTTATGTACAATCATTTAATGCACAATGTACTGGAAGTGAATATTAAAAACAAAATGGCTAGTCCACCGACACTGCTAAAAACCCAGCATGTGCAGGAGAGTAACTTACTGTTATCGCTTGCTCAGGGAAGAACTCAGAATTGCGAACATGGTTTCTGCTAAACATCTATTTATTATCAGATTCCCATCATAAATTCGATAAATTGTAAAAAAACAAAACAAAACAAAAAACATTATAAAACAGTGAGAGAACCCAGTCTCCTCACACTCTGTTTGTATATTCCCTCCATCTTGTATTACCCTTTACATCCTATCACCTCATAGACTTTTTGTATCTTGTTTAACACCTCCCCTTAGTCCCAACATAGATAAAGTCTCCCCAAATCTATGCTTAGTCCGATTTTTTGTTGGTCTTCCAAGCTGTGCCCATATGTCTATGTTAAATAAAGACCCGGTCTCCTGAATTCTCCTGAATTCCTAACAACCGGAAGCACCTGTACCATAAGAATTTCAGCCAAAGCAGCTATCTATTATAGTTTAGCTACAGTACTGTGCTAAATCTTAAGCCACCATTAGCAATGGTATAATGACCACATATAACATATTGTCAAAACAAATTTCAAACATGGATTCCTCGCATAATAATACTCTTTCCACATGATCGTCATTCAGCATAGCTTGGAATTTTCACCCTCTTCATATTCTAAAAAAATAGGAATATTGGCCTGCTACCCATTATTTCTTTTCAAATTCTACATACTGTAGAAGGAACAACTGGTCAACTGAGCATGGGTTGAATACTTCCATGCAACTTTTGCAAATGGTGCTTTAACACCGAAGCAGCTTTTCACATATAAAGAACACACAAAGAATAAAAGATACGCACAATTGGACATACAGTTTTACTGGAGAGGAGAGAGGACTGTGCAAATGCAAACAAAAAAAAAAGGTCCTGGATCGAATGCATCTCTCAGGTGAGCTCCGCCAGGGGTAGCCCCTCACAAACCCCCCTCACAAAGTCCCCTAGGAGCCCCAAAGCCCCTGATAATATAACACTTAACAATATGGAGACTGCACAACTCGTTATAAACAGATACATGAAGTAATCTATGAAATAAACTAATTCAAGTGAAATTTCTCTCAAGCTATTGAACGTAAAAATATTACGCATGTACATCTGAGCAATTTTGTTTAGGAATAAAGACACACCAACACTAGAAAATAAAAACTATAACCAGAAAGTAAGCTCAGTCGGAAACAGATATTGAGATAGTGTGCAATACCCCACAGGTTCTTATTAAATCTTTAGGCTGACACAGACTGGTACAGGAAATAACCAGGCTGTTAGCAGAACATGTCGTAACACAGAGAGGTATTTCACATGATGATGGTAAGGAAAACTGACAACTGTTTGGCAGGGTTGGGAGTAAAGAAGCCCTTTCCTAAAACATGTAAGGTAATTCTAAAGGAATTAAAAGCCTCTGTTCCTAATTCAAATGTAGCTGACAGTGAGGTTTGTTTGTTTGCCTGACAGCCGCCTACAAGTTTTGCTGCTGACGTTCTACTTACATTATTGGGCGTTCCAAAGCTATGTGGATACCTGTCTGACAGGAAAGCCACAATAGATACACACTTGCTTTGACACAAGGGGTGGAGATTCAATAACTAACATCAGAGCACCTAAACTAGGCATGAGAAAGAGTTTAGTGTTCTAAAAATGAGGATCTGGGTACAAAGGACAAGCTAAAACCTGCTTAATAGGCAATAGATATGAGAATTCTTGCCTGGTTTGTTTAGTCTCTGCTGCAACAAGATTTGGGTCAGATTTGGTGTAAACAACAAGGTGGTATGAATCAATCCTGCCTTCAATCAACGGTTCAGGCTGGTGCTGGTGGTGTAACAGGGTGGTAAGATTTCTTTTCTTAACAGCAAATGAGCACCTTTTAATCACCACAGCCTAACTGATTAATGTTTCTGACCAGGTCCGTCTCTTTTTGACCACAGCGTATCATCTTCTGATGGGCGCTTGCAGTAGAACAGTGTGCCATTGTGCAGAACAGTGTGCTCAAATCATCTCCCACTGGTTTCTGTCAACGAGTTCCTTGTACCCCAATGGTCTCCGCAGGCACCGGATCTCAGTCCAATAGAGCACCTTTGGGATGTGATGTTTTGGGAGAGTCCCATCGCATGGGACATGTGCAGCCAACAAACCCGCAGCAACTGTGCGATGCATGGGAATTTTTACGAAATGTTATCTTGTTGAAAAAGTATCTTGTTGAGTCGAACAGTGCTCAAATCAAAATTGGATCCAACCTGGAACTAGCAAGGTGTACCTAATAAAGTGGGCCGCTAGTGTCGTTTTAACACGAGGTTAACCTGAATTTTGGACAATTCATTGCAAGGCGCACATTAGGGGTGTGCCATATCGTATCGTTCGGGATAATAGCGGTATAATATTGAAAACAATATTATAATTTTAGGGCCATATCATCCACCCCTAGCGCACATAAGCTTCCTGCTAATTTAAATAAAGAAGCACCGTATTATTCATTCATTGTTTAAAAAGGTTTCTAAGGTAGAAAAGAATGTTTGGCCAACAGACCAAATAAGCTATAGCCGTCTATTAAGGAAGATCAGCTGAGAATGTGACAGTAACTGTATATAGTTAAATATGCCAAATATCCATAATTAACTGTTGGTACATGACAATTTAAGAGAATTTAAAAGAATATTGCATTACCTGGCATGAAACCTTAAGGCCCAGTTAAAATCTGTCCCTTTCGTAGGGACTGGGACTGCATGAGTGTAGCAGTTAAGATACCGGACTATGGACCAGAAGGTCCAGGGTTTAAATCCCACTTCTGCCAAACTACCACACCTTGAGGAGGACCCTTAACCTCTGATTGCTTAGATTGTAAAACGTGATTCTGTAGATTGTAATTCACTCTGAATAAGGGCGTCTGCTTACCGACTAAAAGTAAACAAACTGTATTGTGTTTATGCACAGTGTCTGTCATGGAGAACTGAATGAAACGAACAAATCCAAACTCCACCCTTCTATTTATACTAGAACTGAGTCAACAGCTACATGATAAACAATCACCGTAATCGTCAACTGCATATTAACTGGGCTCTGGCTCTAAATGATTCACGGTATATAAAGATAATCCTTGCTTAGTAGTTTACTGTAAAACATTGCCAAGTCTGGTCACATGTATTGGTCAGCACTGAAGTTGGTCATTGGCATTTCCATTCATTTGTAATAGTTTTCCATCAATTACTCCCATACTCCTGTACAGCTACACCCACATCCTTCCTTCGAATTATTTGACCCCTTACTGAAAAGGAAACGTTTGTAACCCTTTGTTATTTTCATGACTGGAAAGCCAGGCAGGCTTTTTATACATTTTCAGTTATTAATTGGTCCCTGTTGGAGCTGAGGGCTTCTTTGGCTTTCCATTTCAAGCAGCTGATCACGGACCAGGTTCCCACGGCGTAACAACGTATTAGTGAGTACCTCAAAATGTAAAATTTCTATTTCACCAGTAATGAAAAAGAAAAGAATCCATATACATGTTACACAACAGCTCGAATCACAATGGTGTCGCCACACTAGGGAGATCCTTCAGGTGAACTGATGAGTAATCCCCCAGATGGAAAAATTCAAGTGGTGCACTGAGTAACAGAACACAGGCTGAACACAGTAACCTAATCTTTATTTACTTAGTATACAGTCAAGCAAATTAATCACATAGACATAAGTGATGAGCTGCATTTGGAAAGTTTTCTATTCAGACATTTGTTAAAGAGGACCGTTCCTGGGTGCTAGAAGTGACTGTGTGCTTAGAGACCTATATCTTATGTTTCTATATTATTTGGGAAAATTGCAAAAAGAAAACTCCAAGGATAAACTATACTTGGCATTTAAATGAGCCTGGTTAGTTCACCAACATGAAGAAATGTGAACAGTACTTAAAAAAAGTGCTCAAAACAGCTCATTTGCCGGAGGGTGTTGATATGTAGTGCACAGAACATGGCACGATCATAGAAGTTTATTCAATGCTTACTATAAATAAACATGACCAAATAATTTTCATATCTAGATTTCTTGGAAACAAACAAAAAAAAAAAAGATCAACCCTGAATACAGTTGAGTGAAACAGCCTGTAACCCCCATGGTTTCTAAATACATAAACTATCCTGTTGCATTACTTTGTCTTTTATTAAAACAAAAATATTCCAAGAAGTCAATCAATATGGGTGTGTCCTTCAATAGGAGCGTGCAAACCCAAACAAAAACAAATACTGAGAAACTACTTTATAAGCCATGAAAGAAAGGCATATAGGTTTTGGCAACATGCGTTCAAAGAGCGGAGGGTCGAATCCAACGTTTGAAACGTTTAGGTCCAATCGTTGTAGAATGCTCACAAAAACGAGGAGATGGATCATTGCCTAATTTTTGTGAGCATTCTATTATTTGGTCATTTTACCATTGCTAAAAGACATTTGCACAGTACTGAATGTCAAGAAGAATGGGCAGCTGAATTTCTCTCTAAACTGTTAAATACCAGACTGTGTTTAGGTCCGGTTCTTTAGTTACTAGGCCATGACTCTGGTTTTGGTTTCACATTAATTCAGAAGCAAAATTTCATGGCAGGCTTGACAGCCATTTTGAAACTTCACTATGAACCTGGTACTTTATTGCAGTGAATGTGCTTACAATACCTTTTGGATATTTTGTTTTTGGAGCGATCCCCTTTTGAAGCTACATAAGGTCTCTTAGGGATCCAAAATGCAGGCTTTCACTGAATTCGAGAAACAGTGAAGAAAATTTGAACATGTAATTTTGTAACAATTTACCATTAATCCTGAATGTATTCCATCAGCCAGTGAATGTTTAGTGTTTATTTTTCAGTAGAGCACTGTTATAACGGCACAGGAATCCAAGCACATCCTTACCAACTCCATCCTGTAGATGTTCCTTCTCTTCTACCTCAGGTTCTTCTGGCTCTTCAGCATCGGTGGTGCAGCGGTAGCCCTTCTTCTTTAGCATATGGCAGATGAACATGCCCAGCAGCCCCAGGAGGAAGAAGACAGGGACCAGCCCAAAGGCTATGTATTCAGGGTGGGTGCCTTGGTCCTTCCCGCTGCCATTTCCTGTGTTGTTCACTGTACACACAAGATACACCACCAATCAGAGCGCAGCAGTAAATGAGAAACCAGTTTTTCCACATCGAACTTCCAGCATTGTCACTGCTGCCTATCAGTACTAATTAGGGGTGCAACAATGCATAGTGACAAAGTGCATCGTGATGCATCGTCGAGACTGACAAGGTCATCTGATGCAATTGCATTTTTTTAAACACCAGAGGGCGCAACCATACGTCAATATCTCCATACGCAAATCTCTGAATAGCTTATCGAAGGAGCGGACTAAACATTTTTTTGTTCACAAGAAAAGTACACGTTATGTTGAACTCTTATTCTTCAGAAATAAAATTGTTTATTTATCATTTTAAACCGCTATTTCTTGAACTTTCTTTTGATTGCAGGTGACAAATGTTTATCGCTTACATTTGTTTACAATAAAATCGGAAGAAAAATCGAATCGTCAACTGAAATCGTTAGTTGTCTGTATTGTTAGACCGCTTGAAATGAACAAATTAAATAAAGAATGGCTCTTTTCAACAATTTCAACTAAGCACTGTGAGAAAACAAGACTGAAACAACCATGGAATGGGAGCGGTTATCTTTGGAGAAATATCAAATTTTGAAAATGGCAAAACAAATTCATCCAACAACGTAGGCATCGGACTAAAACTGCGCTCTTAGAGAAGTAGGGTGCTGGTTACCGACAGCCTTATGTGCTTTCAAACAGGCTGTTGACCAAAATGGTTGTTTGCCCAGACATTATCACAGTCACAGTCACTTTTAGCTACTATGTTGATACAAAGGCTATATAAAAATCAAACAACATGCAAACGATATATAAATGTGATCAGAGAGGAAAACATGAGTGATTGATGAGCGGCTGAAACGACTGATGCTAAAGTGAAAGTCAAAAATGCATTAATAGATACAGCGGCCTTACAAATAACACAGTAGATCAGCCAGATCAAAATGACCCAACAAGTGAATGTGAACGAGTTTACATACAATAGGTGAGAGAATATCGTTAAAACAAATAGGTACTACTTACAATAGGACAGGCCTATACACTTAGGAATGTCATTTACAGCTTGCAACCACTAAGCAGCGGAAAATCACCCACACAAACACAAGTAATTTCCACAGCAAAAGGCTATGAACACGTCGGCCTAGTTTGAACGACCCAAACGAAGTTATGTACACACAGACGCACATGAATGACAGACTTTTAGCTCATAAACACCCGCTTCTGCTCATGAATTGATTGGCTGTTTACGACTGCAACGTCCAGAGTTGAATTTTATTTTCCATTAGAGTTTCTCAGAACTGTAATTATGTAAAAATGTAACTGTAACCTTGCATTCCTGTATTCAGGTGAGACAGTAATCTAAACAGTGACTTGAAACTGACAGGTCATTACAGGACAGTAAGAGTAAGATGTAAAGACTTTAATAACCTACATACAGGATCCAGAGACTGTGTTTGGGTGTGAATAGGACACAAAGGCAAATGCAGATAAATCCTGATTATCAGACTCTGGATCATCCCTGTGGTATTCCGCATTCACAATCCTGTCCTGTTTTCTTTTCTTCCCCTTCTCTGTCTCCACTCTTAACACGGAAGGATTCCAGCTCATCTCAAAAGCCATTTTGTCTACTCGTATTTCAGGTCTGTCTTTAAAGACTAGCCTTGTATTTCCATACTGTAACATGACCTCATGGGGTTCTGCTTACAACTCAGCAGCTGTCATCAGTGGCCTAAATGTGCACAGAATAATTAAGAGGGGGTGGGGGGGGGGGGATTGGCTTAATTGGTGTTAATACCTCCATACTCTTATCAAAGGAGCGGACATTGTTTTTGTTTACATTTTTACACAAGAAAAGTACACATGACTTTGATCTGTTATTCTTCGGAAATAAAACTTGGTTGGTTTTCACTTGTTTATGTATCATTTTAAACCACTATTTCTAGAACTTTCTTTTAATTGCAGGTGACAACGTTATTTTGTTTGAATACTTACTCAAGAAAATGTGTATGGCTTCGATTTGATTACAATACAATCGGAGGACCTCATGGGGTTCTGCTTACAACTCAGATGCTGTTGTCACAGGACTAAATGAGCATAGAAGAACTAAGAGGGGGTAAGGGGGGGGGGTAATTGGTGTTAGTAGTTGGAAATGAATTTGCACTGGAAAAAACCACGTTTGTTATCTAAACCCATTTCCTAAGGAATTCAGAAGGTCCCTTTAACCTTCACGAGCTAAAAGGCACGTTAACCATCTGAACGAGGAAAAAGTCTCAATACATAGAAGTCTTTACTGCATCAAAGACGCTTTTAAACATTAATAAAATATATTGTTGGTCTGCCTTGCTGTTGCTGACATTTAAACACACATTTGATAGAACAGATTAGCTTCCATTTTCAGATTTCCTTGGTGCAATCTTCATTCCTGGTCCATTCTATATCTCTATATATTTTTTAAAAAGACAGAAATCAGAGGAAAGCAAAATCTTGGTGGAAATCCCGTATAGTACTGTTCGTATAGTAATGCTAGTCATTTCACCAACATAGGAACCCAGCTCCATTATATATACAAAGGTATTGGGACACACCACTTA
This sequence comes from Parotocinclus haroldoi, assembly GCA_034779995.1. Classification (NCBI taxonomy): domain Eukaryota; kingdom Metazoa; phylum Chordata; class Actinopteri; order Siluriformes; family Loricariidae; genus Parotocinclus; species Parotocinclus haroldoi. The sequence goes on along the minus strand of JAUZST010034734.1, from coordinate 5,738 downwards.
AACACAGTCCCACTGCCACAGGTGTGTAAAAACCAAGCAGCTAGCCTGCAATCAGCCTTTAAAGAATTTGTGGAAGCATGATTTGTTTGATAGCTCGCTGAGTGTGGTACTTTAATAAGATGCCTTAGCTGAAACAAGTCAGTGTGTGACTTTTTGAGTGGTATTATTGAACAGTGGAAGCATGACAGAACGGGGTCGACGAGTGCTGAGGCGCATATTATAGATAATTCACTAAAGCTCTGCAGTTTCAAAGCTCCTCTGTCATTAAAATCAGCACAAACACTGTGTGCCAGGAGCTTCATGGCATGGGTTACCATGGGCGAGCAGCTGCATACAAGGCTCACATCACAAATCCCTATGTGCTCTGGAGCAGTGGAACCGTGTTCTGTGGAGTGACAAGCCACGCTTCTCTATCTGGCAAAGTGATGGACGAGTACAACGTTACCCGTCTGTAGCCCAGCGCACAAAGCAAGGTCCATTAAAGACATAGGTGCGCGAGCTTGGTGTGGTAGAACTTGATTGGCGCACAGAGGGCCCTGTCCTCAACCAAATGGAACACCTTTGGGAGAAACTACAATGGAGACTGCAAGCCAAGCATCAGCGTCTGACATTACAAATGCTTTTCTGGATGATCAGGCAAAATTCCCTCAGGCAGTCCAAAATCACAAGAGTGGAAATCTGTTATAGTTGTTATATCAATGACAATAATAAGAATGGGATGTCATTAGACCTCCTGTAAATATGATGTGTAAGTGTCTAAATACTTTTGTCTGTATAGCGTATATTGTAAACCATCGATTGTACTGCAGGACCATTCTCAAGGGATAGAAGGTCATGACTTATGAAGGTCATGAATTATTAAGCACTAAACATAGCACTGTGCGTCAGCCAGCGGGTCAGACGCTACATTCCCTCAAAACTTAATCAGCCAGTTGAATGCAGTAACAACGAGCCTATTGTTGGACAACGTCTAGCAGTGTGAGTCAGCAGGACATGCACATGTGGACCAGCGTGTTTGCTACAGCACAAGTACACCGTTCAGATAAATTATTAAAACCACTTTGTTCGCGAGGCAGTTAGTGTAAGTGTTGCACATCAGATTAGCGTTCACATAAATATGCAGACGCAGGGTTCCTGCCAAATACAGTTGGTTCAACCAATCGTCAACCTCCTAACAATACAGTATCAAAGCTATTTAGATTAGCAAGGCATTTGCCTTTTATTGCAGATTTTAAGTTATCTAGAGCGGATCACGCATACAGCAGGACGCGTGTCCGTTTGTTCATTTTTATTTGTTTATCATTGCATCAGCACCATGGCTAACCACTTGAGACACTTTGTCACTACAGAGGATGTGGACAACATTGCAGGCATCATGTGACATGAAAAACAAATGAAAATACTCATTTTAAAATAATAAACCTTCTCGTTCTCGTTTCAGCCAAGTGGTCCAAGTACATCTGTTTCTGGTCTTTCAGATCTTGCCATAGACCAAGTTGTTCACTTTAATTTTTAATGGTGTTTACAGACTTTGCTTTTTATAGCTTTCTCCTGCTTTGTAAGTGTTATTTTCAGATGCTCTCTCAGATGCTCAGGGTGCACAATCGAGTGTAGGCACAGGTTTAAGGGTTACAGAACTGATTATGGTCTGGAATGGTCTACATCTGACAAGCCAATTCATTTCGGAGTACCTTTCTTTATTTAAAAAAAATGGTACCGATAACAGGTGAGTGGCGCTGGACCTGGTTTCCATTTCCTTAATAAAAATGTATGTAACAACAATAACATACATGTATATGTTGCATGGTCATAAACCAAAGACAAGTACAGAACGGTACAAAAGTCTCAGGCCACCATCAGATCTGTTGTTTCAGCAATAGTAACAACTGAACCCAAAAATCTCTAAGTTGGATTCGTTACACTGAATCCTACAGAAGCTGTATTTTCCTGCTTTTTTCCCCTACCAGATTCTAAATATCAAACAGAAAGACATACTTTTTCACAAACCCAGTATGTCCTAAATAAAAAGCCATTAAACCAAGTGTTGTTCTAAACCCGTATACAATTTTTCTTTATTTCCTGGTTCTATTGTAATAAAGATACTGATAAATAATTACATATGGTCACCACACCACCTCTAAAACAATGGTACATTAAATCTAATGATGGCAACACTGTGAACTTCCAATTCAATCTCGATCCCAGACTAGCCATGTCTACAGGTTGTATTTCCGCCCGCATTGCGAAATACATTCATTAAGTTAATGCAAAGTTAAATAGAACTAATTTACTGGGACTGTGATTGACTAGTGGTTAAGGTACTGGACTACGGACCAGAAGGTCCGGGGTTTAAATCCCACCTCTGCCACAGTTGGGTTCCTAAGCAAGACCTTTAACCCACACCTGCTTGGATTGTAAGACTGTATTAATTTGTCACCTTCCAAAAATAATTAAAAAAATGATTTTTAATAATTCTTTTACTGAAAAAGGGTATAACAATAGATGACTTTTAACACACAAGTCAAACTCTTGACATAGTCGAGGTGATTTAGGCGAAAAAAAAAACATTTTGGTGAAAAATGACGAGGTCATTATTTTAGGAAGGTGACGAATTGTAAGTCGCTCTGGATAAGGGCGTTTCCGAAATATAAACAAAATATAAGCATAAATTATATATATAATAAACACTAAGAGTGGCAAAGTCTTTTGCACAGTACTATATATTGCACACTCTCCCAACCTTGGGAAAGTCATTGACGTATATAGACGTCAGCACATTATCCATTCTGTGCAGTCAGCAGCTGCATTGATGTCAGTGACAGAGCTAAAGATATCAGGAGAAAACCAGCAGTAGTATAGTGTATGTGATAAGCAACAACAACATACTGCCTGTCAATGAGAACGTGCTTCTGAAGTTAGGTTCTATACAGGGTCTCCTATACAACTTTTTTACATCATGCTATAACACACACTCCTATACCACCAGGGTGTGAGCTATGCTGTAGAATTCATTATTCTCAGCAGTAAAATTTCAGTTAAGTAGACACTTTGTTAGGTTAACGCAAATATCTAATGAGCCAATCACATTTAGGAGTGTAGATACGGTCGAGACGTCCTGTTGAAGTTTAAACCAAGCATCAGAATGGGGAAGAAATGTGATTTGAGTCAATTTGAACGTGTCAAATTGGACGTGCCTTGGTTCTAGGTGGGCTGGTGTGAGAATATCAGAAGGTACTGATCTTGTTGAATGTTAAAAAAAGGAAACACCCAGGAACTTCTCTGGGTGAAAATGCACTTAAGGTGCGTAAGTAGACCGGGCAGACTGGTTCGAGCTGATAAAAAGACAACAGCAACTTAAACAAAAACGAGGTAGGCAAAAGAGCATCTCTGAATGCACAGCGCAACAGACCTTGAAGCAGATGGGCAACAGCAAAAGACCACCCTGCATGAGACTCTGGTCAGCAAAGAACAGGCAACTGAGGCTACAAGTCGCACAAGCTCACCAATTTTGGACAGCAGAAGACTGACAAAATGAGACCTGGTCTCATGAGTCTGAACATCTGCGGGGTTCAGATGGTAGATTCAGAATGTGGTGTAAACAACATGAAAGTGTGGATCCATCCTGCCTCAACGCATCATCGGTTCAGGCTTCTGATGGCGTAATGGGGGATACGAGGGGTGTTTTCTCGGCACGTTCAGATCCTTAACGGCAACTTTGCAAGCTTTGTACACCACATCCTACCTGATTACTGTCGGTTGACCATGTCCATCCCTTTATGACCACGGTGCACAATCTTCTGATGGCTACTTCCAGCTTTATAATGCACCATGTCACAGCTCAGATAATCTCAAACTTGAACATGAGAGTGAGTTCCCTGTTCTCGAATGGCCTCCACAGTCACCAGATGTCAATCAGAAAGAGCACATTAGAGACGTGGTGGAACGAGAGATTTGTATCATGGATGTGCAGTGACAAATCTGCAGCGACTCTGTGATGTCACCATGTCAATACGGACTATCAATCTCAGAGGAATGTTACCAGCACCTTGTTCAAGCTATGCCACAATGAAATGCAGTTATGAAGACAAAAAGTATACTTGGTGTACTTATTAAAGTGGCCGATCCTATCAGCTATAAACAGAGCATATAATCAAATAACATAAGCAATATAATCAGAAAGTATATGGTTACACACTATCATGCACATCACAATGAGGTCTCATGTCACCAAGCCCTTATTTGGGAACAAATCATGATGAAATACATGCAGAAAAAAAATGCCTGAGTGGTGCGAATTCCACAATACACTCAGAGGATTATCCATATCCTAGATTGTTTTATCCAGGTTTTATTTATGAATATTATTTATAAATTTATTTATTTAACGTTTTTTTTTATTTTTTTATTTTTTTTTTAACAATGGTACACTGTCTCAAAGCAGCTTTGCAATTTTATTTTATCTAATAAAAAAAAAAAACAATCCCAAATTGAGCAAGCAGTGGACAGTGGAAAGGAAAACTTCGGGAACACTTTGGCTCAGGACTTAGTGGCCTAGTAATTAAGGTACTGGACTATGGACCAGAAGGTCCAGAGTTCAAATCTCACCTCTGCCACAGTTGGGTCCCTGAGCAAGACCCTTAAGACTGCATTCATTGTAAGTTGCCCTGGATAAGAGTGTCTGCTGAATGACATAAGTGTAAATGGAAATGGAAAACTCTCCGAATGTAGAAGGAAGAAACCTGGGGAGGACCAAGACTCAAAAAGGGACCCAGATGGCCTAGATGTTAACTAAAATGGCTAAGTTGCAATTAATAGTAAAATTAATGAAGTAACAATTTTAATTAAATGACAAAATAGATTTAGGATAATGAGTCCACAGCGGCAGCACGGTGGTTCGGTGGGTACCGCTGCCTCACAGCAAGAAGGTCCCGGGTTTAATCCCAGGGTGGAGCAGCCTGGGTCCATTCTGTGTGGAGTCTGCATGACCTCTCTATTTCTGTGTGGGTTTCCTCCCACAGTCCAAAGACATGCATGTTAGGTTTACTGATTACTCTAAATTGGGATTGACTATTGAGGTTAATTGGTGTCTCTAAAGTGGCCCTTAGCGTGTGACTGTGTCTGTTTGCCCTACAATGGATTGGCGTCCCGTCTAGGGTTGTTCCCAGAGATGCCGGGTGGATTAAGTGGAAGATGAATGAATGAGTCCTCAGCGGTAAGATATTGGAGGCACATTGTCTCCTAATAACTAAATAGCACATAGCTTACACCACAACAACTTCTTAAAGAGTTATGAGTCAAAATCATAAATCATTTATACTAACATTTACCGAGATGAAACACAGGTAATAGAAGTTCCCCATTTTCCCTGGCTTTATGGAAGCAGTGGACAAACAGTAGTTTCTTTTTTTAGCCCTTCCATAAACAAAGAACATCAGTATTCTGACACACAGCCACTGCAGGCACATCCAAACATGCCAAAAACAAATAAGACTATGGAGTTCCAGAGCCACACATAGCACCAAGAAACATCAAAATCTGTCACAGTGCTTCACTAAAGCAAACATGAGATAACTCAGAATATTAAGAATAGAAGAAGTATACTAAAAACACAAAGCTTCTGTGGGGTAGATCATTTCAGAGTTCCCTGAAAGATGATGACACACACACACACACACACACACACACACACACACACACACACACACACACACACAGAGAGAGACACACACACACACACA
>JAUZST010034723.1:0-28250 GCA_034779995.1 Parotocinclus haroldoi | reverse complement strand
TTAAACAATGCTATTTGAAGAACACTAAACCAAACAACTTGCTTTTCATTCATTTCAGTTGTTTAGGTGAATTATATTGCTCTAACCAAGATTAGGCTTTAATCTTCCTTGTGCAAATGAACATCACACCCCTAAACTCTCTCCTGCTGCGTTACAGATGGCTTGCTTTAAAACATCAGCCTTCTGAACTAAAAGGCTGAGGCAAGGCAAGCTGCCCTTCAGAGATTGCATTACCAGGCACGTGAATTCACAAAAATTAACAGAGTAAAGAATAAAGCATGAGGCAGTCAGAGTGAAATGAGAGAGCAGGAGCAGAAAGCTCTCTATCGACATGCTGGGTAAAATTGAAAGTGGGTGTGAATAAGAAAGTTAACGATACTGGGTGTGTGCCAACACACAGTTGGCATCCAGATCAGAGGACTTTCAATTCTTTTGTGCAAAATTTCTGACCACTGGATAGATGTGAATAAAAAGGCTTCGATCTCCAGTCTCGGTCTAAAGCACCCATGCAGACAGCATACTGCTGTTTTTAAGAGGCTGTTTCTTCGAGTGAAGGGGAACGGTTAAAAGTGTTGGTAGGTGAATACTAAAATCATTACTTAGTTTGTGCAGTGTTTGTTAGACCAAACATAAAGAAGAAGAAATTAAATATTATACAATATTTAATATCAATATTACTTAAATGCACCATATAAACACTAATAATAATTAAAATGTGAAGTGTAGGATTGTGGTGGCCTAGCGGCTAAGGTACTATGGACTAGAAGGTGTTCAAATCCCATCACTTGCTTGGATTGTAAAAATGTATCAATTTGAATTCGCTCTGGATAAAAGTGTCTGATAAAATGACACAAATGTCAGTGTGCATGAAATTTAATTCTGCTGCTTTGAAAAGACACATTCTAATCTGAAACTGTTCCACAATTCACGCATGGTCCGCCAGAATGAGGGGTACTGGAATGAAAAAAACCTTCATTGGACACCAAAGTTGTAGATGGTGTAAAGCCTATGGTGTGGCGTGGAATATGGGACACTCGTGTAATCAGACCCATTTCCATTAACCAGACCCTAAATGATACATAACAATACTACATAGAAACAGTGTTCCCATCCATTCTGACCAAAGGTGGCAGTTTCCCCTGTTATTTTCATCAGGATAGGGCTCCACCACAAGTACGTAGCAGGTGTTCAGCACTGGCTGGATATTCAATTCTCTGGTCATTGGATTGGCCGTCATGGACCTGTGATATTCCACTTTTATCTCTGGGGCCACCGCAAACAAATTGTGAATGCCAATTAAATCTACAAGAAACACTACCTTTAGCATCACATCATGGAGGCATGTGACAGTATTTCTTCAGAGATTCTCACGTGGGTTCATAACGACTGGATTTTGCACCTTTCTGTTTAGCACCATGGACAGTACATTAAAAACAGTGAAGCTGTGCATCACAGACAACGTTCCCAGTTGTTGTAGCAACTTTCTTTTTTCTGTTTTGAACCACCAAAGCAAATATGTTTTTTTTGCAAATCAAAGACAATTTTGGTCCTTTTGATATGCTAATTGATCACCTTGCCATTGGAAAAACTTGGCCTTGAGCCAATATGGCGGCTTTCAAGATGGCCCCCTCACCCTTTACTTGCTCGATATGTCATTTTCCCTTTTCTTTCTAAAATAAAAAGGTGTGCTGTGGCTTTTGACTCATACTCTATATAGTGAAACTATATAGTGTAATTGTAAAACTACAGCGTGAATCTATATGGTAAGTGAAACTGATAAAATAGACAATGAATGTAGAAACAAGGTACCTAATACACTGATTAGCGAGTGTATGAAATTATTCATTGCTAAGCTTACCACAGTATTGTCATGATATATCACTGCTTGATCTTGACATTGAGATTACTTCTTTCCCAAATGTTTAGAATGAAGAGAATAACTAATAGGCTTTGCAGCTGTGCATGTCCTTGAATCTACATCATTTACTTATTCATGAAAGTGTTATTGCACTGCTGGGCGTAATTAATTTGCATCAATACGACTTCAGCAGTACAGTCTGATATTTGTAAATGACATCTCTAGGCTCAACTACTCACCTGCGTGTTCAGATCACATCTAAGCTGCACAATCTCTTAGGCATGCCTGGTCACAAGATGCCTACTTATATCACATTTATGTTTATTACCCAAAAAAGTGGGTAAAAAAGTGACTGTAATCCATATACCACAGTTACAGTGCACTTAGCTATCCGTGCCTTTTAAAGGGATTGCAAGGTTGTAATTGGCCCTTGTTTACTGTACAGTTTCATTCTCTTGCTGTTGTTACTTAATTAGTAGTTCATATATCTTATTAAATAGACATAAGGATCATAGGTACAAAAACACGCTGCCTAGCCTTTGTTCCTCTACAGTAAAAGAGAACAAAGTCCCTTTTTGAGAGAAACAGGTGGCGATTGTGGAAAATTAGTCTCTATGGAGACTAATTATTTTCTCTCTACTCACCCCCTACTTGACGCATCACTCCATATTTAACATCCGTGATTTATAAGGTGGTGTAGAGAGACGCAGGATGCTGCTTTTGTCTTTTCAAGTTTCCATGGCTTTGTATCAGCGCTGATGCTCGTGTTATTCTAATTTTGTAACACCTTCAGTTATTTATGCACTCACAGCCCTCACCGCTCGTTGCTGCCTAGATGTGGAGCAGTAATGAAAATGTCAATAGCTTAAAATGAACAAACGTTTATTTGGTGGAGCCATGCACTGACACAATCTGCCACAGTTCTATAATCATTATCCGGAGCATTTGGATTAATTAAAGACGTTGCTCCTTGGCCACTGAGTCAAACACATATTAGTTATTAAACCCTGAAAGCATCTACATGCACACAATAAACACTACAGATTTCGCCGTCAGTACAGTTCCATGATAAACAATGTTACTGAATGTCTTAATGCTACTCGGTACCAAGCATGTGAAAGATTCAATGCTTATTCTCAATACTAAGAGGTTAAATAGCTTGATTAGAAGGACTATAGCAAACATAGAAAATTGGAAATCAACAGCAGAATGAACCCTGCTGTATGGAGAAATTGCAAATATGTCATAATATGGCTGTACTTCACTACAGTAAATGGCAACAGTTCCCAGTGCATTAAAAGCATTAAATTAAAAAATGTCTTTTGTCTGATACTTTTTGTAAATAAATGTGTATTGTTTTGTATTGTATGCACACACAAACGCACACAATCACTTCAAATTTGATCCAACATACAATAACAAACAATAGTGGCTGTCCTATGTGTTACCAATTAAATTATATTTGTGTTGACAGATATGCTTGTATTTTTTAAGGCTAATAAAAAGCTAATAAAGGCTGAAATGTAAACGACGCCATGGTCACAGAGCCTATTACTGTTTATACATAAAAATTAATGTTGATATTGTTTGATTGCTTCGGTTAATCCAGGGAAGGTTGATAAGCTTTTATGATAGCAATACCATCTGAAACTACATTGAGACCATTACATTTTACATCTTGTGTACTGTCAAAGTGTCAAAGTTAGAATATCATATAAAATTCAAGACACATACCCAGGAAAGGTTTTTATACAATCTGTGCCAGATCTATTGACATCTATAGCGTAGAAAAGCAAATAATATATGCACCTGTGTTTTGGTGAAATAGTTATTGTTGCAAAAATTGTAAGAACCAGTATATTGTCTTCTTAGTGTGAGGTTAACCTACTTAAACAAGTGCCATTTTTGACACATAACCCTTTTTTTGTGTTTGGACTGATGATGCCAGTATTCTTGTTCTAACTCTGACCATTGTAAGCATGTTCTTTTTATTATTTTTTTTACTTTGTAATTGTTCATACACTAATAAACAAGCATAATCATTAAATAAGCTTTTCATACTGAAACTTAGATGCATGGTCATTCGTTCTTTTGTTTACACCTTTCTTCACCTTGGTAACAGCACCAGTCTTATCCGGTAGGGATTCCATTCGTGTCTTGAAATTTAGTTATTGTACATTTTAGCTCACCCTTCCACTACCTGGGTGCACGATTTAGTCAGTGTGTGGGATCACTACGTACTGTCCTTAATAATCCTTCAAGGGTTTTTTTTTATAGTAAGTGTAACAAATTTTGATACATTTCCTTTGCCCTGTGTCCATTTGCTGTACTAATTACAGTAACTCCTTTTGGCCTTTTTCAGTAATATCTCTGTTGATACTGTTTTTCACATCCTGTTCACACCTCACAATCAGGCCAGCAACTGACAACCTACTTAATTCCACATTCATGAAGGTTTGTAACGTAGTGACATAGAACGTTGTACATAGAACATAGAACATAGAACTTAACTAATAGATGCAGTGGTTAGGGAGCGCCAATATACTGGCCGATGTCTTTACAGCAGTTAGTTATATCATTGTTCACGGTATGATGTGGTCCAGCACTGCTGTCTGACAATTAGCTGTAACTACAGTATTTCGTCAACAACATTTTTAGAAATGTTGGTAAATTTGAACACTGTAATTTATGTAAAAGAGAGAAAGAAAGAAAGAAAGAAAATAATACAATAAAACATTGGTGTATAGCAAACATTTGGTAGTAAACTGTTCCACTCCATTAACAGGAACACACAATTTGTAATGATGTAATATGTAATCATATGAATATGAAACTAGACAGAGATGCCACCAATCCTTGTGCACACACACACATGCAAACACACCCTATCACTATCATATTGGTTCACTTTAGAGCATGGAGGGAAGCCCATGCAGACACTGGAAAATCATGCAAACTCTACACAGGCAATAGCTTGTTGCAGGATGCATACCCAGGTCCTGGTGCAGTGAGATGACTAAGTCATTGTAAATAGCACAGCTGAAAGATATTCTGTGAATATTCTGTGGCACAAGATAATGCCATAACACATCTGTTTAAGCTTTTGAGATAATAATAATAATAATAATAATAATAATAATAATAATAAAGCCCATCTGTTGATTTTGGTCATTCAGTTCATGGGATATGTATTCATATACATTAACAACATTCTCTCTCTCTCTCTCTCTCTCTCTCTCTCTCTCTCTCTCTCTCTCTCTCTTTCACATATAAATGACCATATAATTTATTTACATTTGTAGCAGCTCTAGCGGCTTGTTGGTAAGAACATGAGAGCTTTAGTTTAAATCCCAGTTGAGCCTTGCAACAAGAAGTTCAGGTGGTTCATTTGTAGAACACTGTGATGCACCGATGCTCTGTCCAGGATGTACTTCTCTCTCCATACAGTGAATTGCCAGGGGTAAAATAGGATGGTTTGCTATGCTTACATATTTTATGGGGACCAGAACTTCTGAACTTCTGGAACCACAGAACAAAATGCTTCAATTTGGCAATTCCCATACATTTCCAACAATTTAAGTAAAAGTTCAATTTAAAAAATGGGCCCAACTTTTAGGCTATGTCAAATACATCTTGAAAGCCACTATGTTGGATTAAGGGCAAGTTTGTTTCCAATGGGAAGGTAGCACATCAATAAAGACCGGAAGATGTGCAATATCTCTTGTGGTTCAGAAGTTATCAACAGAGAAATGTCAAAACCTGTGTTGTTTGTCACAGGTAAATGAAGATGTAATTAATTAGTACTTATGTCCAGGGAACGCAGCTGCCGTATCATAGCAGCATACTTCAACATCCGACACCCAAAAAGGTCTCTGATTTCAAACAGCATGGTTGCATCCCTCATAGTCTAATTCAGAGGAGCTGGGACTATGAACGACAAACCACATAGTTCTCGTCCGAAGACCACTACTGTTTTTTGTTCAGCCTTTGTGAAAGGCCCATGATGCAACACGCCACGTGTCTTGTGTCTTTTGACTTATCTTGTGACTTTTTCCTTACCCCATAAAATAAATGCCTTAGAAAGAATGTGCAAGTATTATGTGATCTACATGGGTAAAAAACCCAAAACCCCAAAAACAAAGAATACCTATACTGATGCTTTAGTGAGACCCTAGCTTTCAGTAAATTTCAGGGCAAGTCTTTATTTCCATGGCTTTGTTAGTAGATTCATTTATGCAAAAGTTTCCAGACTAGGCAAGCAGTTCTGTTAAAAGTTTTCCTGGGTGAGATGGAGACTAATTTGCCATGCGCCCTGCACAGTTTCTTCCACTTCCATGCTAATGATTGATAATGTTTTATTAATGTTTAGATATTCTCTGCTGAGGATCTAAACAAATTGTGGCAATTTAGTCTTGCTCATGCAGGGTATCAATCATAAGCCGGTCAGGATGATCATGCATCACTGCCACTTTTTCCCTCTCTGAAGCTTGAAGCTGAGGTATATTTTTAACTTGAGTAAATTACTTCTCTGCATTTTCCTTCACCCTCCCATCCCTTTTCTCTCTCTCGCTCTCTCTCTCTCTCTCTCTCTCTCTCTCTCTCTCTCTCTCTCTCTCTCTCTCTCTCTCTCTCTCTCTCTCTCTCTCTTTTTCTCTCGCTAATACATGCTCTTGCTCTCCCTATATATTTCGCAGAAATGCACACATTCACACACACACCTGAAAACACTTTTGCTCACTAATGGTGACACTGAAAATCGACTCTGGTTTAATTATGTTTAATGCCACAAGTTTAAATCAGGTACAGATCACCAGCTATTGCAGGAATGCAGATGTTTACTGTCATGATGTGCATGTTGCTGGGATAATTAGGGTCTACTGTAGATGCAGCATAAGCACTTATATAATTATATTATATAATATATTATATAGATTATATAGATATTTCCACTAATCCAATCTTGTTTTTTATCCATTATTACAGGTATTAACTGATCAGTGCTTTTTCACTTCACCAACCAATGTCTAAAAGATTACAATAAATTATAATAAGGAACAAAAACTGTCTTTTAACTTTTTCTAGTCCAAGTGCACAGGAAACAGTAACCATGAGTTTTTCATAGATGTTTGAGTCAAGCCCGCAAGAAGTGCGAGTCGAGGTGAATAAGGTGACAAGGAGGTGCACTGCCGAAGGGCGGTCCCAAGGCACTACAAGTGAAACAAGTGAAACGTGTAACAAATTATGTGCTAAAATGTATTTTATTTTTAGCATTGCTGACTCAGATAGCATAGCAGGCAGCATCATAAATGCTGGCAAACTCTTAATGGGACACAAAGTTGAACTGACTTGGTGGGAATCTTTGAAAGTGATATACTGAGAATTTAGATGTTTAGTAAATATGTTATATTTCAACTAACCATAGAGATGCATTTATAAATTGCAACTCTCAAGGTGGAGAGTCATCTCCGGGTCAGGGATGAGTTCTTGACTCAAATGGAGAAGTTTTAGTGTCTCTGGGTCTTGTTCACGAGTGATAGTAAGATGAATCGGGAGATCGACAGGTGGATCGCCCTGGGTCAGCAGTAATGCGGACTGTATACCATTTAGTGTACCGTTGTCTGTTGTGGTAAAGAAAGAGCTAAGCCACAAGACAAGGCTCTTAATTTACCGGTCAATCTATGTTCCTACCCTGACCAATGGTCGTGAGCTTTGGGAAATGACCGAAAGAAAATTATCATGAATACAAGCGGTTGAAGTAGGATTTCTCCTCAGGGTGTCTGGACTCTCCCTTAGTTAGGGTGAGAAGCTCGGTCATCCGGGAGAGGCCGAGAGCCGCTACTCCTCCACGTCCAGAGGAGACCATTGAGGTGGTTCGGGTATCTGGTAAGCATGCCCCTTGAGCGCCTCCCTAGGGAGGTGTTTCAGGCAAGTCCAACTGGGAGGAAACCTCAGGGAACAATGGAGGGATTACATCGCCCAGCTAGACTGGGAATGCCTCAGAATCCCCCAGTAGAGCTGGTAGAGGTGGCTTGGGAGAGAGAGGCCTGGGCCTCTCTGCTTAGGTTGCTACACCCACGACCCGAACCGCGAATAAGTAGAAGATAATGAATGGATGGCTGGATGGATGTAATGCTGAATTTATATTTACTCATTTAGGAGATGCCCTTATCTGGTCCATAGTCCAGTACCTAACCCACTATTACACTGCAGTACTGTTTGACCAAAGCAATCTATTAAAGTTTTATTGGCACAAACATATTCAGTTTTTAAACTGATGTAACCAGTTATCTAACCTACTTTTAAAAGACCACAACCCTCCAAATGCCAAAGTCATAATTCCAAAAAAGTCCAAGAGAGACAATTATTCTCTCTCTCTCTCTCTCTCTCTCTCTCTCTCTCTCTCTCTCTCTCTCTGTTGTCAATACTACAGTGTTACAGAATCCAGCTTTACCTCTGTCACCATTGGTTACTTATTACTTGTCCTTCAGCCAGCAGCTTGGGATGCAAATGAATTAGCATTCATTCCAGAGTTACTAATCTCCATATTCAGTTTATTCTATAATAAACTGTATGTGTGTCATGAGGAGCTTCTGTTTTTTTAGCCTCTATTATCCTCCTGTGCATTGTTTGTTTTATGTATTGTCCTTTTTGTTACTGCAATGAGCGTACAGTATAATCCTTTATTTGTCCGTGTGCTTTACACCAATATGACTCATGTGTATGCGTGTTAGTTACCTTACTTATAGTGCTGGGTAGGTTACTTGTTCAACTGGTACACCAGTTAATTTCATACGGTATTTTGTATGGTAATTTTCATACATGCATTTTAGCTAACCGGTAGCATAATATACACCACAGAATCGTTTGTTACCAGCTGGGAAAGGCTTTATTATATTACAGAACAGAATACTGAAAATAATTAAAAAGCAAGTGACATGCAAAAGAAGAATCACATTACGAATGCTCTCCAGTCTGATTCAGAGCAATGGTTGACCCACTTAATTCAGGTCTTACCGGAGTGGAAATACTACAGCTAAGAAAGGCACCTTTTTTTAAAATTTAATTTAGCAGTGAAGCATTGGGAGAATCTCGTATACACTACTCAAAAATATGCAAGTGCAAGTCCAAAATCATAAAGTAGCCAATACAGTGGCCCTTTCTGTTTGGAGTTTGGAGAAACAAATCCAGCTACACTGATACATAGTTTCATATAAAAGAATACAGCATGGAAGGGTACTGTGTGGTCAGTCAAAGAACCTACTAATACGATAAGCAAAGAATTGATAGCATGTCTAGTCACTGTAATTCCTGATGACAACCCAATGCAATATGTAGTCTGTGTATTTCACAATAATTGAATATGCGCCAGTTGAATACACCTTGATGAATAAAACTGCACCTTACAATAATTGCTTTTTCTAGTGTTATGGAAGTTGCCGGTGTTTGTTTTTTGTTTTTTTTTACTGCACTTGTGGTAAAGTCCTTGGGTTTTGTGAAAGGCACTATATAAGGTTAGTATTATTATTATTATCTCTCTCTCTCTCTGTTTGTGTTTAATGTGTATTAACATTTCTAAGCATTATAGTAGTTACAGTGGGTATGGAAAGTATTCAGACTCCTTTAAATTTTTCACTCTTTGTTTCATTGCAGCCATTTGCTAACATCAAAAAAGTTTTATTTCTCATTATTGTACACTCAGCATCCCATTTTGACAGAAAAAACATATGTTGATTTTTTTTGTAAATCTATTTAAGAAGAAAACACCTGTCTATATAAAACCTAACAGCTCACAGTGCATGTCAATGCAAATGAGAATCCACCCAATGAGCTCAGAAACAGAATTGTGGCAAGACACAGAAATGGCCAATACTACAAAAAGCAGCATCTGCAGCATTCAAGGTCCCTAAGAGCACAGTTTGGGATGACCAGAACTCTTCCTAGACCTGAATTAGGATTATCTGGTCCGACGAGACGAAGATTGAACTTTTTGGTGTTAATTAAAAGCAGTATGTGTAGAGAAAACCAAGCACTGCTCATCAGCTGCCCTATACAATCCCAACAGTGAAACATGGTGATGGCAGCATCTCTGGAGATACCTGAAAATGGGTATACCAATATTCATCATCCAACTTAATGGAACTGGAGAGGATCTGCAAGAAAGATTAGCAGAGAATCTCCAAATCAAGGTGTGACAAACTTGTTGGATCTTTCCGAAGAAGAATCATGTCTGTACTAGCTCAAAAAGGTACTTCTACTAAATACAGAGAAAAGGGTCTGAAAACTTATGACCATGAGATATTTTTTTATATAATAAAAGTTTTTCTTTTTTAATAAATTTGCAAAAAATTCTTTGTCTGTTTTCTCTGCCAAAATGGGATGCTGAGTGTACTTTTAAGAGAAATAAAATGTAATTTTGAATGAAACATAGTGATAACTTGAATGGGGTCTGAATACGTTCTGTATCCACTGTAAATTACAATTTCTGTTTATCTAACTAAAATCATAAACAACGCCAAGCCTGTTACGCACACCCCTATCTAATAATTAGTGAGCTGACAAAAACATCTCTTTTAATTTAATTCTGGTGCAACTTGCTAAACTCTCAAACTCAAGCCTATTGATCAGAACTCTCCGAACCAATTTTTCATACTCTCAAAAGCCAAAGAGAGCATATCAAACATATCTTTTGCTCCTGTCATTCAGACAGCTATTACAAAACCTGTGAAAGGAACTATTAGTCCTCTCATTTTTAAACTGGTAGCTTGTGTACAATAGGTATATCTCAGTTGGGAATTGGATCAAAGAAATGTACCGCAAATGTCTTGGTAAACCACTGTTCCCCAAACAGACTCTTGCTGTGACACCTAGGGGAAAAAGGTATGGATTCTAATGTCAAATTGGCCAAGCCCTTTATTGTGTGGCCTAAGCAGTAAAAAGGGCTGAATCCCCAGTCAACAGGTGGTGTGGGCCTTTGTATGTATCCTGAGGAAAGACACAAAAGCGGAATCCATGGCCTAAAGATGGTTTTGGCCTTTGCTGTGTGGCCTGAAGAAAGACAAAAAAGCCAAATCCCTAGTCTAAAGGCGACTTGAGCCTTTAGAGTGTGGCCTGAGGAAAAAATTGGTCTATAGGTAGTTTGTTCCTTTGCCACAAAGGCCCTTAAAGACATAGGATTGATCATCAAGGGCTGGCAGTTTGGATTGGAACCATAAGTACAGTTATAACTGATGGCAGCTCTCAGCAAGCAGAGCAATACATGGCATTGATAGAAAAGTTATTCAGCTGCAAGTGTCACCTGGGTCTCATTTTGGCAAAGAATGGAATTCCTGTGTGTCACACTGGTAGATCTATAAAACAACTACATCAAGGAGACATGCCAGGATCTTGGTGTTCCTGTCAGGATTGTTTTACAAAGGATAAAATGACACTGTTGGCTAAGTCTCTCTGTAATGAAGCACCCAATGGTGCTCAGGAGTGGGTCTACTTAATATTCTACACTATTTTATTTATAACTGAGACAAACCTGCTCAATCTAATACACCTAGCCTCTGCACAACACACACTATCATGTCACTATCAGATTGGTACAGTACATTAATTACTCAAATAATATCTGGTCAGTGGTAGAGCCACTATTTCAACTGATGCACAAGCCACAAAACAAAAAAAGCCCACAAAGTGTCTACAGCAAAGCAGAAGGAAGCAAGTTGTCAGATAATATGTCAAATTTAAATAACAAAGCATGGTAGTTAATTAGTGTAGATCACTATAATATATATATATATATATATATATATATATATATATATATTAACTGCATGCTCTCTCAATTGCTACACATATATTTAGTTAAATAATTCATTGTTTAATAAATAAATAAATTTAGTAATAACTTTACCCGTGATAGTAAATTAGCTATTAACAGCATTTTCATACTGTTATATTGTCTTTCCATCTCAAAACTGCTGATTCTGTTCTTTTAGTGACTGATTTAGAAGTGACAACTTCAGCTAAATTTAAGCATAGCTAACGATTGTAATGCTGGGGTAACACGGCGAGAGCGAGGAAAAAAATAGACCAAACGGGGATGGACGTAAACGCAAGCGGGTTTAATTAAAAGAGAAACAAGGAACAGAAAACACCATCGAATACGCAGTTGTAAAACGAGAACAAACAAAAACACGAGGAAGGTCAAGGACCGAGCGATGGGAGCGAGGAGGGATAGCAGAGAAAGCCGGTAAACGCGACGGGACGCGTAGCAAGGAACGGGAGGCATGGAAGCCTGGAACAATATAAAAACTGGCGAAGAAGAAAGGTGGAGGAGCAGTATATATAGAGGAAGAAGATGGGTGGTGCTTCCGCAGGCCAGAAGGTGAAAGAAGAACGGAGAAGAAGCTAGAAGGGGAGGTACCCTGGGTGACGGCTGTCCGACGAGATCTCCTCGTGACAATGATAGACAATCAAGCAAAGTAATGCTGGTTACATGCTGATTTTCAGACTTGGGGCAAGGGGCATTTGTGTAGTATCATCTTTTCACCATATTCTCCAATAATTAAGATCAACCCATTACCACAGGAACATCATGTAGTGCTTGGGTGGTGAATTATTATTATTATTATTATTATTATACAGTGAAATTGGCATGGTATGTGCGTGTGTGTGTGTGTGTCTATGTGTGTGTGTGTGTGTGTGTGTGTGTGTGCAATCTTTCTATTTCACCTTGTAGCTATAAGTCAGAGAAAGTAGCTCTCTGAAAAAGTTGCTTCACAATTTGTGTTAACCTCCCTCCATTCCTTTATCAGTGGTAAGAAAATGCCAATAGTAGACTACTCTCAGTCCAGCAGACGCAGTGCAACACACTAATACCATTATGTCAGTGCCACTGCAGTGAGAAACTGATCCACCACCCAAATGAGGAGAATTAGTTCAAAAAGCAAAAAACAATGTAGAAATAGTTGTAGAAAATGAGGAGAGGCAGAAGGCACAGTTCAATTCCTGACAACGCTCCTGTATTTAATTCAGACTGCAATACATTGCATGCAGAGATGATTGATGACTAACACCTGCTATTGACTCACTTTTAATTGGATTAGTAAACGATGATTTTGATGATTAGTGTTAGTTAAGTTTTGTTTGGAAAAACATAATCCATCAAAAGTTAATTATCTTTTCCAAATGGATTAAGAGTTGCATTAGCTGTTCATAATGAATTAAAGAAATATGTTCTGATAATGGACTGTTAAACCCTGCTGCATAGAACCATGATTAAATATACCTAGGAAACAAAAGCAGCTACTGGAAATCAAGTGCAGATATTATTATGCCTGGTCCAAGCCATATTTCTGGAACTATATACAAATATGATGAGAATATATAGCCATGACAAAATTTCATATATTCCAGTAAAGCCTCCCTCTCAATGACCAGTCAAGGCTAAATATAAGGCTTAATGTTTAACGTTTGATTATTCATTAAGAAGTAAGCATGAAGCATTTGGAAAATATAATATCTAGAAAGCACTCCAGCATTGAAATGGAGAATCAATATAGAAAGAATCATGGTCTAACTTAATAGGCAACTCAGAAAGTGCTCTTAACATGAACGATCCAACCCAAAAAGTACTTTGAAATATAAGGAACATTTTATCTGGTCAGTGCTGATCCTGCTTTATGAACAGTGAAAAATTAAATTTGCCAACACCATGAGACCTTTTAGTAAACTGCTCACTAAATTATGCACCTGTAAGCCATGAATGACATCTATCTTTGTTTCTCATATTGTTTAAATTGTTTATGCTAAGACTAACGACAGGCAAGGTACAGAAATTGTTCCTAGCTAATCAGTCATTCATCTTGATATACAATAGAATTATGCAGTTATGCAGGTGACAGAAACTTCATTAGAGACACGAAATAAATTTTATATTTGGTGTTTTATATGGATTTAATAATCAGTCCCTAAATAAATAAATATATAAGAACACAATTATTCTAATATCTGAGGGTTGACTACTATTTCCTGTGGGATTGTATTTTGAATTTGTGTTGGGTAGAATGGTTTAAATTCGAATCCTCACTATACACTGATCAGCCATAACATTACGTCCACCTCCTTGTTCCTATATGCATTGTCCATTTTATGATTTTAGCACTTCATATACAGTAGAAGCACTTTGTAGTTCTACAGTTAAAACCAAAATCTGGTTGTCTGGTAACAGCCATCTCAACAGAGACACCATACACATAAGGATTTAATAATCAGTGCCTTGTTTTGAAATATTTAAAATGTATTATTTTAATATCTGAGGGTTGACTACTTTTTCCTGTGGAATTTTACTTTTAATTTATTGGGTAGAATGGTTCCAATTCCAATCCTCTGAAAAAATATCTGATTACAAATGTGACACTATACACTGATCAGCCATAACATTATGTCCACCTCCTTGTTCCTATCAAATCCTACCACTTTGGACTGAAAAAAAGGAACGGCTATGGAGGTGCAACCAAAACCAAAACCAAAAAGTTTGCCCATGCTAACAGCACTGAATATACTTACAATGTGAGCAATGTATGTACCTTTCCGTTGCCTCTTTTTGTTTGTTCTGGTGTAATGTACAAATGGAACATGGTTTGTCCATAGATGTTGGAGAGGTGGGAGCTATAATTCAGTGTGTCTATATGCATTGTCCATTTTATGATTTTAGCACTTCATATACAGTAGGAGCACTTTGTAGTTCTACAGTTGAAAACAAAATCTGGTTGCCTCATTTTGCCCAGAGGAAAATGGAAGTGTGTGTATATACATATATACAATGCATGTCTTCTTTTTCTCATTTTGTTATGCTGAAGCCTAGTGCTATAAAAAAGAAAGTTTTTTAAACATGGACATGTGTTCATACCTATGGCATTTGAAATTTAGCTCTGGAAGCCTCCCACTTTGAGACAGAAGCCTCTCCTCGGCAGCATAACAAAATGTGAAGAAGTGAAATGATGACTTTCTGAAATGTGCTGGGGTGGTCCCTAGATTAGAATACGCATTCCTGCAGTGGTCTGCAGCATCGCCCAATCGCCCTCATCATTTATTTATAATTAAATAAACAGTATATTAAGAATATTCCTGGCTAGGCTATACTCATAAGCTATATCATCAACAACAAATATCTCGCCACCTAGAAATAAAGACGTAAACTAAAATGCTAAGCGATTAAATTAAGTAGTGATGAAATTAATGAAATTGGAGCATTGCAGCATGCTTCACTCATGATTAGTCTTAATGAAACACAGACGCTCCAATAACAACTGCATCTTAGCTGAAATGATTTACCCTGAAGATAAAAAGCATTATTCACCGCCAAATATAGTTTTTTGTCCTATTCCAGGTTATGTAAAATCTTATTTCACTGTAGAGCTGCATGCACTGCATCGCTTTGCTCAACTCTTTTCAAAAAAATTTTTTTAATGCAACAATGCAGTGAAAAACAGGTCTTTAAGAAGAGAGTAAAGATTCATAATGAAAACATATATTATATAATTACAGTTGCATGTATGAAGAGTTTTATGAAAAGGCAAAGCCTATCAAATCCTACCACGTTGGACTAAAAAAATGGAACGGCTATGGAGGTGCAACCAAAACAGTTTGCCCATGCTAACGGCACTGAATATGCTTACAATGTCAGCAATGTATGTACCTTTCTGTTGCCTCTTTTTGTTTGTTCTGGTGTAATGTACAAATAGAACATGGTTTGTCCATAGACATTGGAGAGACCTATAATTCAGTGTGTCTAGCTTTTTTCCAAGCCATAAATGAATGGCATCAAGCCATATGTAATATCTGACATTATGAGAAATTGCAACAACTGTAATCAGGGTGCATCAAACCATCACACCTCAAATGCCAAAAATGATGTTAGGTAAATGTCACTTCTGTAAGAAAGCAGATGACTGTGATGATTTAATCCTTGTGCTTTGGCATAAATCTGAATATGTTTTTCAAAATTGCAGTGTATTAACACATAGTGAATCAATTCACCACATAATTGACCCATGAATGGGTGGAACTGAGATATTAATTATTAAGTAATCATTATGGTAATGAGTCCAGGGCCTCACTGATCTGAAATGCAATGAAGATTAAAAAGAGATACTGGAGATCATTTTGTTAAGCATGTCAAAATGAAATACATTTTCATTTCCAGTGGAGAAATAAATCTATCATAATGATATCACTTTTAGCAATGCAAGTTGCTGCTATGACAGCCATGCTATAAAAATTAAGGAGAAAGAAACATATCTACTTATTGTAGATATTATCATAACTCGACTGATTCAAACCCTTGCAGAAAACCCGCACAGCTGATGAATGCCATTTATTCAAATAGTTTCTCAAGGAGCTTTCAACAGCACATATTCATTGAGCTAGAGTAAATACAGATTCACAGGAAATGCACCTATACAACTAATGTCTGGGGCTAACAAACTTTGTTCAGTTAATTGCAGTGAGTAGGCAGAAGTGGAACATTAAGGTTTCTGACCTCAAAGATTCTTTTCAATGTTTCCCCAAAACTCTCAAAAGACCTGAAACATCTCACTACCAAATTTTGTAGGCTTTCTTAACCTTTTGCAATCATTAATGTTTGTTACTCCACAAGTAATTGTGGGCCTCATGTACCCACAGCATTTTTGGCTTTTAAGTCACCATAGCCATAACAAATATCTTTGAAATAACAGTTGTTTTTACATAGTTTCAGTTACAAGCAACACAGACAAAATTACTATATTATTTACTGTTTACCCTGTCAGACCATTGTATATATTTTTATATATTATATATATATAATATATATATATATATATATTATTATTTTAATAGTTTTATGTTTGTCAAAAAACAACAGAAAATAATGTCCAGATTATTATTATACTGTTATTTTAAACATATCTAAATAAACTTTTTTAATGTAATAAAATAATGAACACATCTACAAAACACATGGGCTCAATTCAACAGCCTGCCAGTCTATACATGCCAGCCTATACAACACAGAAAGAACTGTGTTTTACTGTAAGTGTGTTGCATATATATTTATTGAACTTGATGCATGTATACTGTGTCTTTCTTTAATTTTTGGGGTCCACATATCTCACAGTGCCTTTTGTTGCTGTTTGTGTCAACCTAGAATCTTAAAAAAATAGATCAGATTATTTATGATTATTTATCAGATGTTTTACTACATTTCTCTTCCACGCACAGAAATATAAAGTTGGTCAAGACAAAAAAAAAGACAGACATATATGCAAATTAATTTTACATTTATTTCCAGTTGTGTAGAAGGTTGATCTGCGAGTTGGGCTGAAAGGGCACCACACTCGTGTAAATACAGCTCTATTAAAGCTGTATGGTGGCCACACAACCTGCTGGCCCATATCTATTTTTAATCTCACAGACAACGTTAACTGAGCAGTCGTGCTAATAGTGTAGCTTTTGCATATAATAGACCCTCAGGTGATCCAGCAGCCTAATGCACCAGCTTACCAGCATGACCTGGTTTGAGTCTCTGAAGTGACTTTCGGCTCAGTCGGGTGTCATATGCATTCACGATTTGATGTGCATAGGGAGAGGCAGACCAGCCATGGGTTCATCCTCAGCACTGCATAAGTGGCACATGTCTGCACTGCAACGGGCTATCATCCTGTCTACACTTAAGCCTGCCCTCAGTGTTCTCCAGGGACAGGGGTAGGAGAATCTGACAAATATCAATTATCTAAAGATTTGGAGTAGTATTGCGCAAACTAACAATGCAGTGTTGCCCCTTTGTTATTTTTCCTGTTTTCCCTCTGAACCATTGCTTTGTAGTCTCAACTCTCAAGACTGTATCAGGGTACCAGTGGTTTTTGCTATTCATAAACTGAGAGCAGTACTGGACACCTTTCAGTTTCGAAGAGAAGTAATCCCTGAGGTACTTAAAGTCATCTGCACTCAGTGTTCAGGCCAAGAACCACATATCTTGTCCTCAGTATTGCATGCACAGAAATATTGGATAATATTGGATATTGTTGTTATACACAGTCTAACTACACTGCAAGATCTTAAGGTTAAGCTATTATAATCTTCCACAATTTTCACATTGGTTGTGTTTCACTCAGCATCCATGCATCTGTCTAGCACCTGGAACTAATCCTGCACTGAGCTAAGTCCTTTGTTTTTGTATCTGAAACGTGCTCTGTTACTTATAATGTCTGTTTCTACAAATTTACACACGTTTATTTGCTAAAGATTTTTCGTGTGTTCCACTTATAACTATGCATTTTGTCTGTTCTTTGCAGAAAATGTGTATGGAGTAATGTATATATTAGAAAATGAGTTAGCAAATCTAACTTTTTATGGAAAATAAAATACTTTTGAATGTGAACTACTAATTGCAGTGGGTTTATTTTGTTTTTGTTTTTTTTATTCAACATTTGTGATAAAAGGTGATGGCCGTTTTGTAATTTTTATCCCAGTCTCTCACACACACACAGGCTGTATGTTTGTTTAAAATGCAGTAGAATTAACATTGTTGTTCCTTACTATTATAAACTTGCTGAACCGTTTAATTGTTGGGATAAAATAAACAAAAAAAGTAAAAAGCATTTTAACATCATAAATGTAACAGCACATTGTTATAATCTGATGGTCAGCGCAGACAATTGCACATGTCTATGGTCAGACAACACAAACATGATACTGAGGAGACTCAATCACGATTTTCCTTTATGACTACTTTATCTGCTGTAACTTTGTCTTAGGTGTTTTTGCAAAAGTTCGTAATGACAAAGAAACATACACAAAAACAAGAAATGTGCTAATGTTAATTGTGAAATGTGAGCAAGTACACAGATTGAAATCCATCCAAATCTGAATAAAAGTTATTTAATTTGCTTAACTTATTTATTTTCACACTTAACCCTGTTTATTCCACCATCATGATGCAAAACTACATCTCTGCGTTATTGGGCTACTACCAACCAATGATGTGTCTGTAAAAACAGTAACTGATCATATTTTTCTATGAATTTGATCTCATTCTTATCCAGGGGAAACTATGAACACATTAATTAGTTCTTCCTAAATGCTACATTTATTATTTGACTATTTAGACTTTATCACATATATGAACCAGAATAAACAATAAACCAATCTACCTGTTTCACTCCACTGCTCACAGGAAATAATGGAGTAAGCGCCTATTTATAGCTATCAGTTCAGCTCTTACAAGAATGATTTTAATGCAAATAATTGTAAGGCAAATAATTACACCCCATCTCTAGCCAATTTCCAGCTCTAAGCAATTATTCTTAATCACTACAATTATACAGCTCGAAAAAACTTGACTATATAATAGTCCATATATATATTTTTTATTTTATTTATTTTTTTTATTTTTTTTTTGTGAGTAGTGTATTTAGTATCAAAATCTTAAAGAAAGCATAAGTATAATGCAATAAGCCAAGAGATTAGTATAGGTTTTGGCTTCTGTCAGAGTGACATAGGCAGGGTCTCACAGCATAACATCACACTCCCTCTAGCAGCTTGTCATGTTCCCACAGAGCATCTTGGTGTCATCACTTCCCTAGGTAAACAGTGCACACAAATCCGACCAGGTTGTAAAAGAAAATGGAACTCAACCTCCTCCTGCCTCAAATCCAGCTCCAAAATTCCATTGCAGCTGATTCCAGGGGTTTATCAGGGGTTAACATGGTTAGCACTCTGAATTGTCTGTGATTATGCAGCCTATATTCATCATGATGCACTGTAATACAGTGTGTTTTGACACATTTATCCTATAACAAGCATTAAAATTTTCTGTGATCTCTGTCCATTTGGATCTGGCAGGGTCGGCTTAGTCACCTTTGCACATCACTGAGACTTACCCAACATCCCAGACCACCATTAGGAGGTAGGCACCACAGAAGGTAGGCACTGACCAATGCTGTATGGAATCATTGTGGTTACCACTGAGTTGCCATTGTGGCCCTAGTCAAAGTCATTTTAGTATATATGTCTGCCCATTTCTCCCACATTCAACATATTTCCTGTTGTTCGTGTGATATAAGCATTTATTTCAGAACAGAGCAAATTTGAATCTGATGGCTACATTGCAAACTTGCAGAGTTTGTTTTCCCTCCAATTTTTGCAGAGTTGTAGAGCGCAGTTTTCTTAATTCAACTGACTGTTAACACCTATGGCTCATCATCACTTCGTTTTTCAGTGTTGCTCAGTGGTTAATAAAACTTTGTGTTTTAATAAAGCTTTCTGCATCAGAATCTGTGCTTTTATATGAGTCATTACAACATCTGCTGTCTGGTGAGGTAATATATGGGTTAAATAATTTAATTTCCTTAATAATAAGGATAATAACCATAACAGACCACCGATGTGTATGCTAACGGACGTTGTCTGAAAGGACGTCATGCATTGCATATCTGAACTGGCTTTTGGTAATCTTATTAAATATTCAACTCTACACTCTGCCATCACTGAATAGAAAAGCAGTGTCTTCTTTCCTTCAGCCTCTGGGTTTAACGCAAGGATTACAACTTGCCCTACTGTCAAGACACACAGCTCTCGGATGCGCTATCTGAGCCAGGATTTCACATCCTCATAAATCATGTGCTGTATGCTTCCATTAAACCCAAAGCCCCTGCTTGAATTCTGTCACTCGTTGCATAGATTGCAAATTTCAGTCAGCCCTGAACATCTCCTAGGTTTAAGACCTTGATGCTAGTGCTCAATTTGTTTAGGACTTCTATGCAACCAGGCTATATCGTTTAATCACTTAAGTAAGACATTTAATGTTGACTTTTTCTGGGCTAGTTTTATATATATATATATATATATATAATGCTGATTCAGAAGTAGATCTTCATAAAAATGTTTATGAGCTTCCAGATCTACACTCAATGATAATATTTGAAAGACTTGGGTAAAGTGTCTGATCCTGTCTTAACCTAAGTAATGCATTATTAAGCACTACATAAATAATATAGGATTTCATAAAAACAAAATGACAGCTGGGCTCCAAGGCAGGAGTGTTTTTTTTCTGAAGAAAAAAAATATTTGGTCAAAATCATGGTACTGTCACATTCATTATTTAGAAAATACATAACATTTTTCATATACTGTATTTGTATGTGTTTTGTAGTTTGTTGGAACAAATGCAAAAGCTACATAGAAATATTGTTATGATATGTACATATGATACAGCAGTGGATAAGTAGTGGCTCTACTAACGTAGTAGTGGACTACTAACGTACATTTGGAAATTCAAATTCAGTCCTTAACTCCTCATTTACAGGTATATTAAGTAAATATAAATAGTTTAAAATCAAATTTCTACCAAAGTTACCTAAACAATTTGATCAGTGCTTTTTGCAAAACAGACAGTGTAAAGCTAGAGGACATTGGCTGTAGTTACTACAGATGTGGAGGTTCAGTCATTTAGTAGCAATTTGCGGACTCCTGTGACAAAAGGGCAAACACTTGCACCACCTCACACAACCCACAAGTACACAGTACTGCTTAAACACTTTTCTTCATCACTAATGGAAAGACAAACACTTGACTGGTAAACCCTCACTCTGCATAAACCCCGATAAACCCTTATTGTACTGCACAATGTCTAATGACTATCTGCAAACCCTTATCTGGAAATACCTAATCTGGACATCTTCTAACTGAGGAACCAAATCCAAAAGCAATCTCTCCAAACCAGACAATGACACGGCATTCACAAAAAGGCTTTCAGTAATATATTCTTTGACACTGAATTATGTGGCTGTGATGGAGCTTATTTTCTACAGCTTTTGCCTCCCCACAAGCTAGGCCACAAGGGCTCTGGTAATTTGATTCCCATGGCTGTCACAATGCTTTGAAATAGCCCAGTGGTGTATGTTTGACATCTGAAAGTGACACCTTTGACGAACAGGAAAGGCTGACAATCGCATTTCTGATGTACATACACTCATCCTGCAAATGCATGACACTCAGGACAGCCTTGAGGGAATGAGGCTATGACTCAACAAGCTTGAACCAAGCTGATGACTTCTGCCCAGGAGAATGTCTTAGGAGGACAGCTCGGCTGTCTGTAAGCTAAACAAAATCAAAATAATACAGTGAATCAAGAGTCCCTGCAAGGTTAGTTACCCACATTAAAATATAGTACTTTCAAATCACAATCAAGGACTAACTGTATTTTAAAGAGATAACGATGTCACAATACTGAGTATAGTTTGGGACCTGATGCTTGTTCTAATGTCCTAACAGTATACAATAAAAAAATAATATCATTATTGGATCATGCTGAAAATTGAATATAATCTTGATGGAATTTATCCAGACAGTATCCTTTCTGATGTACAAAATAGAATTGTTGCACCCTTAAAAGTCACCTAGTGTTAATTTTATTAAAATGATAGTCAATAATACATTAATGGTCAGAGATTACCAGTAAGAATATATATTTGGACCTGTAGAGAAATCATACTGCAGCGGAGTAATGACTCAGACACATCTAAAAGCTTTGCAAACAGTCTCTGAATATAAAAAGAATGGTGGCTGTCACTGACTTTTCTCCACAATCATGTCACTAAACCCCACTGAGCATGTATGAGGCACATTAAGCAATGGCTAATATAACAAGATGATCTTTGGAATATTGTGAGATTATGCTGGGATTATATAGATCATCGGATTTTATATAAACTGGGTAGTCCATGCTATTTGAAGTGCACACTGGCAATGCAGTGGAAGGAGGGACATAGCAAATAGTAGCAAATGCTAAAATCTGTGAAAAGATGTGTTTAAAGATTTACCTTAACCTCTGAAGCTATAATACATGAAAATGTAATACATTTGAGAAATGCAAAACTGGGCATTTTCACTAATGATCTCAGACTTCTGACCCCAACAGTATTTAAGGTATCCCCATATTTTAACAGAATTCGAGAAAACATGATTGTAGTTTAAACTTTGCTCCTTATTGCTTCAAATTATTTTTATTATGGAAAAAACCACTGGAAAATAGCATACCAAAATTAAACCTATAATGGTGTACTTGTGTGTGAGAAATAGCTCTTGCATTAGATTTTGAGAGAAAATCTTTATTTTAAGACTTCAACACTGCTAGTTTTTGATTTTGTCTTCTAAAACTGCTGAGTACACACTAATAATTGCAATAAGAATGATTAGAAAAATAGAGGTAATCTATTTACTGACCTTTCAGTGTAAAGGGGTAGCTTCCTCTGGAAATGTATTGTTCCTACAAATCTAACTAAAGTAAAGAGATATATAGATTAACATTTACATTTGAGATTTATGTTAGCAGAAGCCCTTATCCAGAGTGACAATTCATACAGGCTTACAATCCAAGAAATTGTGGGAGATTTATACACACTGTATGCTGCTTTGGCTTTGTGACACACACGGACTATAGCCAGCACACACCTGTGACATGGACAGCCTACTCAAAACTAAATGCAGAGATCAGAGAGATCAGATATGCATCCACGATAAGAAAAACATTATGCATGTTGAGTTTTATGATATATACTTCTATTATGATAAGTAGCAATAAAAGGAATGCGTTCCAGTAAGAAAATGCATGCTCATATTAAAATACACTATTAATAAGATTTCAAATGTGATAGTACTCATAAATACAATTGATTTAAGCAGCATGTTCTCTCGTCTCTGTGGTATCAATCATATTTTCCTCTTCACTGACACTATCTTCGGCTCATGATCTACTCCAGGGCTCAAAATAGATGGAGCCATTTGCCTGTAATTTTCACCTTAACAGAGTGAGATAGCAGTTCCTCTGTCTGTGGCTATGGATTAAATGAAATTGCTTTTCTGTACAACTTTGACCGATTTCATTTATGAAATTGCTGATGTCCTTGTTTGTGGAAAGCATGCTCCATGCCTTAGCAAAGCACATTAGAGTGAAGTCTCTTTATAAGTTCAATGACAAGTTACTCAGGCGCTCACACAAAGCTAATATACAGCTCACCATTCGAAACCGCTGTCCTTTCATTTATGAAGAGCCATATATAATTGCTTTAGCTGAGAAATACCGCTCTCAGCTTTTTTACCTCCAGGAAGAACTAAATTAAACCTTCAACATCAGTGTTTAATCTGATCTAAGCTTGCTGTACCGCTATGGGATAAGACGAAAGAAACTGTCTTCATGCTAAAATACGAATTGTGAGACTATGATATGGCAATTAGTGCTGTTTAAACGCAGGCTCCAGATGCTTTCAGACCTAACTGGTGTTTATTTATAAGGTAACTACTCTGCATTACATTAAACTGCAAGTTGTGTAAAAGCTAATTGGTATAGTAGTAAAAACGTCAAGACATTGTTATTTATTGTAGTTGAGTGATGAGAGAGGAAATGGTAGAATTCTATTTGCAAATACATGGGATCAAATAAAAATACGTTGAGAAGGTGCTAGCAACACTCCTTTATTTAGATAAAAAATACTCTTAAATTAACACCTAATCCTCCTTGCTGTCAGTAAGAAAACAGAAAGTGCAAAGACATCAAGATAAAAAAAAATTCATGTGCAAGCAACCGAACCAGCCTGTGTCAGTCACTCTTAGATAAAGGAGTCGGAAACAATATGAAACTCTGTGATAAACATTCCCTGTACTCTCCCATGGGGACCTGGCAGGCTTGAGTGAAAGGGATAAAAAAAGGTTATGAATGACATCACAAAAAGAGTTACGGCCATCACGGGCCAAGGAACAGCAGACAGGGTTAAATAAAAAAGAAGAAATAGAAAACAATCTTGCTGTGCAGGGGAAACTATACTAATTTAGAATTTCCTTCACTGTGATTCGCATGTATCCTAAGTAACTCTTACTGTTTCATTTTACACTGTTATATAACATAACAAAATACAATACAAAGGTAAATACCATATGTCTATATACCATAAGTAGCATACAGTATGTCTGTCTCTACAAGTTTTTTCCTAATAACATTTAAAAATAGTTTCACCTCCATAATCCTTCTCTACAGAAGTGCTATAATAAGCAAGCTAAAACACTATTCTGCATCTGTCAAATGTATTTGTGATATTCTCATTCATTTAGTTAATGGCCACAAATTTCAATTCATTCACATTGCAAACTCAGCAGACAGGCTCTCCTCTCAAGTAACTCACAGAAGTGTGTGAATTAAACCAAAACATCCACCACTTTGGCTGTACCTGAAACAGCAAACCGAATTTTAATTAGTCTAATTATTACACAACAGATTTTGTGATCAAGCTGCACTACATAAAGGCTTTTACTTTTTTTGTTGGTAATGCTAACATGCAACAGTTTTCTGTGGGTACTGTATACATAGCATACAACTAACAGGCTTAACTAACTATTTGCTCCAAACAAACTGAGCACATTTTTACAGGTAGCTTATTTGTCACAGGTGGATTTAAGTATCATTTAACCATATAATTCCTAATTTGCATCTTAAGATATTAAGTGATTAATAAGCTAGCTTACCAGTTATCTGCACCATAGTACAGATATTTGACCCAAGATGCTAACTGGCATAACTGGGATCTGATCACCAAATTATTGCTTTATATGCCTATATTTATATATTATTAATAGTTGAGTTAATGTAATACAAGAATATTAATTAAATAAATAAATACCTTAAATTATTCAAATTTAAAGACATGAGAGAAGCACATCACAGAGTGATATCGTAAATATCAAATGTGTAATACAGTAATAAATATAAATGTAATATAGCAATATCTAATATGCTTATTATCACATCCTATTTCTGCTTCTTCTTCGTCTTCTTCTTTTGGCTTTAATGGTGATTATCAAATTGTATATTATGGTGCGCAAAATGTACCAGGATGGAGACAGCATGTTCTGTGCCAATTAATTTTTCACTGACAAGATTTATCTGCGTGTTCGAGTACTTAAAGCCCTTCGTAAGCAGTGTTTCTTGCCATCCCGTTGCCTTCCATTGGTACTCTGTAGTGATCCAGCGCGAGGTACGGTATTGATAGTGCTTCGTGGCAAGTTATTCAGTGAAAGATGGTACTAGAGGTCCCCATAAGGGGTCACTAGTGTAAGATCGAAACGTTTGAAGTAAATTAATTGCTGTTGACTCTAAATCATCTGTAACACACAGAGCTTCTGTTTGACTTCGCCAGGTTCAATCCCTGCCGAAGATCCTTCTCATGTTCCTTATCGCCATCGACTGAGTTGGAAGATAGCACCACTGAGTGTTTTATTTAGGAATATCTATATATGGTCATTAATACATTGCGAAAACAATGTATAGAAAACAAATGTGTATCTAATCGAATAGCTTTAGACTTTTTCACAACACTGTACAAAGATATTTGTGTTTATGCTCTGGTTATCTAAAATTAATCAAGAAATGTAAATTTTATAATAACTTGTCAATTCAAATGAAGGAAGAAAATGATGTATCCTATATTCTATGTCTCACTGTAATTTACTATCTGGCACAGCTTGTCTCTGCATACTTTGTCTCTGTGCTAATCTGCTTTCTACGCTATTTTGTTATTAAATGACTGTGTAATTCCCTGACTTTTTATGAATGTTGTATTACATGGCTCACAAAAATTGGGGGATATTTCATTATAGGATATTTCATATTGAAGTATCCTCTAATTTTTGTGAGCAGTATAAATTAAAGAGTAGTGTTTCATTTAATGTCGAATAGATTGCACGTCTTTGATAACATATTGTGGGCAAGTTAGAGCGGAATAAGTAAATGAGAGTGAGAGTGACTGCAAATTACAAAAAACAAAAAGTAATTGAGAGATGTCCTTCAAAATTTTGATCTTAGGGAAGAAAGAGTGACGAAATTGAAGGATTAAACAAAGAAAACCAATATTAACGACTCAAATTAGTTGGTAAAGCACAATGAACAGATGCACATCATACATTTGCTGAATAACTACTAGTTTCTTTCACTGTCCAAAATTGATTAGTAGTACCGGTTTATGTAAATTATCACTAATTTTATCCCATTCACACTTGCCTGTTCATTACTTATTAACTGAAATTTATCAAAACAAACAGACATGTCGTCGCTAAACTGCTTAAGAAATATAAATCCATGCTCTCTGGGAAAACTTGCTTTGCTATTCATAAAAAATATACTATTCATATATCTGTGATGATATGTACTAATGGAACATTTATCCACTAAAAATAATAAAGTAAAAAAAAAAGTTTATTTTTTCCATGATTTGTTTAATTGGGCTATCTTATGTTAGAATCTGAACTATAAGAAATTGTGCAAATTTAAAAGACAAACTCAGCATACTGTGTTAGTAAATCCTGGTTATATTAAAATAGCATGAAGAAGTTTTAAACTCTCACTATTGTGCTTGACTTTGTTATAAAGTTGGCAATAATCCCAGTGTTGTTTGTGTTTGAACATAAAGTAGGTGGACGCACACTTTCAAGGCTCATGCTGTGCCAGGCTCAGTGTGGCCCGATAACTTCAACAACACACACCCCCTGATTCAGTGCTCTGAAGAGACTCTTCTCACTAAAAGTATTATCCAGTTTTCATGCTAATGGAAATTTATATTAGATGCATTTATATGCATGGCATCAAGGGTACATTGGATCAGGTTTAAGTGCAAATTCTGAATGCTTTGCAAGTGGCGAGGCTTTGAAAATTTGTCAGACAAGGGCTGTCTGTTGTTTTAAGTAATGGAAACAACAGACATTGCAGTTCACTGGAATTAGGTGAAAAATGCTAAAAGTAATTTGCATAACCCATTAAGCAGTACTGATGTACTACACTGGATGAATTTCACAGGAGTTTGTTCAAGACAAGAGTTTTACCACCTCCACAACTCAAACAGCACAGATCCATGTGTGCAATATGACAGTATATATCATCTGATAATAGAAAAAGGTAATTAATTAATTTTAATTACTGTTGTGTCTTATTTTGCTTAGATGAGTTAACTTAGGGCAACACAAATAAACATAGAGCTGAGTAAATTCAATGCAGAACAGCCCTGTTTTCTAATATGAGCGACCAATAAGCACAAAACTAGGTGCTTGTACATAAAAGAGAAACTACTCCTGTCGGTCATGTTGCAAGCACCCCCAGGACTGAACCAAAGCCTGCTGACACTGCTGTTTCCAGCAGCATGCAATAAAAAAGAATGTGAATTATTATTTAAGATTATTTATTTATTTATTTATTTGTGTGTGTGTGTGTGTGTGTGTGTGTGTGTGTGTGTGTGTGTGTGTGTGTGTGTGCGCGTGTGCATGTGTGCATGTGATCTTATGCAGTGTGATATGCATTTATGCATTACTCTCATAAGTAATAAAA
>JAUZST010034702.1:0-28255 GCA_034779995.1 Parotocinclus haroldoi | reverse complement strand
CTTGGCAGAGGTGGGATTTGAACCCTGGACCTTCTGGTTCAGAGTCCAGTACCTTAACCGCTAGGCTACCACAGGCCTAAAAGATGAGATCCCTTCCCTGCAAAGGGATCAGTGAGCCTTGCGAGACTTGTTGCAGTTTTGCAGTTTGTCCTTCCTTGGAAAATGTTACCAGTGCTGCCCCAGTGCACCCAACAGTCCTTGAGCTTCAGAGCGGTCTTGGCCCAGTAATTAGGCCATAATCATTTTTCCTTTGTTATGGCATTTCCATTTCTCCCACATCTAGCATGCTGACTCTTACAGGTGTGTGCTATTGACGTAAAGTGTATGTTAATATTTTCTGGGATTTTGCCAATAACAACAATTAGACAATATTTCTAAATAATTTTTTTGAAACTGTTTTAAATCCAACTCTCTCTTTCAACTGCCTGAACCGACATTGTGTCTTTCATGATGTAATTGGGAAATTAAGAAGGACAGATAGTGTCAGATAGTTATAATGTCTTGCCATATGTTGCTTTATTGTAAGGAACTTACATTTATTGCATTTATTGATTCCGATTCTGCTGAATCGATTGTGGTTCTTATCAATCCCAAGTTTTGCTTCCAAAATTGTGGAAATAAGAAGCCAAATCATTAGCATACACAGTAATATCAGCTCACACACATGTTAAAACAACACTTACGATATCACATACTCCTACTGACTCGGGGAAACAGTTGAATCTGGAACCATCTACCAGATCCTATTTGAAATGACGTTGCAAAAAGATAATCAACAGGATTAATTGTTCGATTTGTGAGTGCTCATAAAGTTTTGATTTATCTGCATATATAAGTCATGGGTTTTTCTGTGTGGTCTGTTTCTTGCTGCGGCAATAAATCTCTACACACTGAAACTCAGAATGTCCCTCACCTTCACACAGGAATGATTGTGCATTTGTGTAGGATAATGCAATAATCCCTAAATCAGGCTTTGGCTTTGACTTAACTGTCATCGCTCTCTCTGTGGCTAAAGCTGCAGAGTTGAAACAAATCAACACGAGCAAAGCAGAACAGCAAACAATCTTTGCAAAAGGGGTAAATTTTCCTTTGATCACGGTGTTTGATCAAACGTTAGATCTACATTGTGCGAGGAAAGCTTTCCTAAACACACAAGTAACACACACACATCGCTGCAACGAAGGGTGCTACGGGTGCATATCATAGAAAATAGTGCGTGTGTACTTAAATATATGCATGTTTGATAAAACTAATGCAAGCATAATTGGGAAAGAGAGCAGAAAAAGTCCCCCGCTGTTTCATAACTAGCAGTTTTGTTGATATTTAGCTGCTTAACTTTGGGCCTGACAGCTATATATATTCCACATTCTTAAATCCAATTAGTGTTACTAAATCAAGCCATATGTGCATGTATGTGTTTGGGATGGTAATCAACCTCAATTTCCAACCTATCTGAGTTAGTTTCCAGCAAGCTAGTTAACTAGAACCCTACAAACAGTGAAACACTATTACACTATCTGATCATTTTACCCTCTCATAATAGAAAAAGCTTGTATAAAACTTGTACAACATTCAATAATTATTATTTAGATTATTTTTTATATTAGTTCTTCCAATAAGAACAGCTCAACAGAAACGCTCATCATCATTGCAGACTTTATTGTTTCAAATTTTTTGTGCCAATAAATAAGCATCAAGTCTACTGCAGCTTAAAGAAGAGAATAAAGTAGCAATGGATATCTACAGAGGTAGACAGTTCCTTTTTTCGACTCTCGCGGGCCCCTAGAGGTCAGGTTAATAGAGTAGGACTCCCAGGATCCCATTGAGCTCCTAAGAAGCTCCATTCAGCTTCAATAAGCCTCGAGCTTTGGAGCATCAGCTTATGGTAATGGGTTAGGACTGACAGCCCTTCTTCCAAGCACCACCTCCTCTTCACACCATAAGGGACAATGTCATGGATGAATGAATTTTTTCTCAGACCGAGTTTAAATTAATAATGCAAGCGGCATGAAATATATCTAAAATAAATTTCTTATTAAAAAAGTTACACCCTATTCAAATACATGATACAATCCTATTCTTCATCTTCTGAAAGGTAATCTGCAACGGAGATCTGGCACCACAATAAAATAAACATTTCTGAATTTATTTATTTATAGTTCTTACTTATTTAGGGTTTTAAGTGTACGTATGGTTTGCTCTCTGACAAAAGTGGTGTGATTTGAGGACAAAGTACTAAAACATGACTGATCACACTCTCATATTCAAAAAATGTTCTTGAAAAGAACTAAAAAGGGGGAGGGGTGGTGACACCAAAGCATCTGAGCCCAGTCAAATC
This sequence comes from Parotocinclus haroldoi, assembly GCA_034779995.1. Taxonomy (NCBI): domain Eukaryota; kingdom Metazoa; phylum Chordata; class Actinopteri; order Siluriformes; family Loricariidae; genus Parotocinclus; species Parotocinclus haroldoi. The sequence goes on along the minus strand of JAUZST010034702.1, from coordinate 25,917 downwards.
TCAACCTCTCTCTGGTCATGGAAGCCACTGAATCTTCCAAGAGCTGTCACACCACATTACCTTTCCCAACTGCCCTGATAGTATGGAAATGTAGTTTTTTCCTCATCTCAGCAACTGTAACTTACTTCTCTCCATGGCTTCTCTCACTGAGCTTTCTGTCAACTTAAAGGGTTATTCTCAACCTGAAACTGAGAAAACAGGCGTTGCCCCATCATGGTTATGCACTGCAATATATTAACCATCATTCAGACCTTTCATATAATGTTAAAAGCACTAAAAGCACCAGAGTATTTATGGAATGCAATCAGCCAAGCCAAGGGATGCAACAATGTTTAAACTCAATGAGGTTTGACTTCTCAATACAAGTTAAATAGTGTGTCAAAACTATCGACACAGTTCTTGTGCTCAATTGAAACACGTGCTATGAACACTGAAAAGCAAGCAAAGCTATAGAAAGGCAGACTGCGGTGTCTTTATCAAAATCAGGGCGTGACTAGCCCAGATCTCAAGCCTAAAATGGCAGAAATAAAAGCCAGAAAGAGCAACAGTCCAACACTCCCACTTACTCTCTGCTGAGCAATCCCACTGACACAAGAACATGCCAACTTCCACTCAGAGAGTAACCAGATTCAAAGATCGATTGTGGGTCCATAAAACCGTTACTCATATTTAAACAGATTTGTTGGTTTAAAACCCTTATGCAGTACATGAATGCGTTCTGTGATCTTATATATGATCTTAGATATTCAATTTTCTAAGCCCTAATTTTTGTGAGCAGTACGTTATATATGTGTACTAGGTGAAACATCAATTGAACTTTGTTTATTTCTTAAGTATAGGATCCTTTAGTTAGGGTTTCTTCTCCTCAGGGTTTTTTTTTCCTCCTAGTTCCCTCAGCCCTATATAAATAGCAGTTTTTAAAATCTGTGAAACAGGGCCTTCAAGGAGGTGTTAAACCACATGGAACCATGCCCACTCTTGTGGTATATTGTTTATGGATTCGTCACATAGATACAACTCTTGCTCGACAAGAGGTTTGGAAAAACACCAGTGTCAAGCAAAGCTGGCTATCAATTTATACAATGTGAAGTACTTGAGGTTAAGCGACCGCTTGATTACAGGTTCTTGATGGTTGCCTGTGACAGTCCCCATAAATATTAGACATAAACTGCTTTAATCCTAGAGCTTAAATAAAGCTGAGGTCACACTAGAAGTTTGCAGATGTTGTCTCTCAAACACACTGTCCTTGCGTTACAAATGTCACTTGTGGTCTTCACTACAATGAAGTATCCTGCCCACAATTTTCATACCAAGGCATATTAAAGGTTTAAAATCCAATAAAAAGCACATTAACTTATAATATATTAGAGTAACATCAAATTCTGAGGGTAAGACGTCAGCTCAGTGGTTAGCCAGATCACAGCTCCAGCGTTTTCCCCCGGTTTGAACACAAACATAGGTGCCCCCTGGGTTTACTACGGTTCTCTCCCACATTCCAAAGACGTGAATTAGGTTAACTGGGTTCTCTAAAGTGCCTTTAGTGTGGGAGTGTGTTAGTGTGTGTGACCTATGAGAGATTGGTACCCTGACTGGGGCGGTTCCTGCCTTGCATCCTGTGCTGTCAGCTAGGCACCAGCCCATTTCAAAATTAAATTAATTTCAAAATGTAAAACCATGATACCATGCAGTTTTGGCAGTAGTTTAAAAATATGTAGGCAAAAATATATTTTATATATAAAATATAAAAATTATATATATATATATACACATACATACATACATACATTATATATATATAAAAAATTCATGATGGGATATTTATATTTTGAAGCATTTTTGGGTGCAGTATCATTTATTCTGTATATATTGACTATATCTGTATGTAATCTCCATTTGCAGAACTTTTACACTGTCCACTGTATGAACTTCTTCACAAGAGTAGAAGTTCTTGGACAAGTTCAGCACTTCTCTTCTTAGTAAACCATGGGAATAAAAAAAGTTAGTCGAAAAAATTGTTAGTCCATTATTTCATGAACAAAATAAAACATCTGTTTTCTCCCCTGAAAAGCTTTTTTTCCCTGAAAATTCCTCATGCTGTGTTGAATAGGCTAAACGCTTACAATGCTGGACGATCGGCTCTTTCAGCAGCTCCTTGTGGGTGAGGCATCAGAATGAATGAAGTGCCAGGTCATTGTGCGCCGCTGCCATTGTAGGTTTATCATTAGCATGACACAAGTGCCTCTCGACTTCTCCATTCATTAAGCCTGAGGACACTTGTCCTCACACTGCTAGCAATAAGGGGGGAAAACATCATGGCTGCCATCTTGAATCTTCATGACATGAGAACATGGTGAGTCTGAAAGATGCGGGAGACTAAAGTCTTTGTTAGAGTACTCCAGGCAAAATAAACTTTGGCTGTGGATCGAAGTGCTAAGTGCAATTACATTATTTGCGAAAATAAACATTAGCTTAAAAAGGGAATGTAAACGATCAATGCTTTTGTTCATGAATTACCCAGTTTTATGTAAAGTTAGTTAGTTAATGTTCTAAATTTCTTCTTATTAAATATGAACTCTCATTATACTCTATTACTCTATTTGAGGCCTTTCCATAGCCTGTGTACTACTAAACTATATTAAACTTTCATCTAATAACAGCATATCTAACTTCACCTTCAGTAATCTAAAGCACATGTCACAGCTGCTCTTACAGCGGTTGTAAATGGCATTTGTTTGTGAATTCTAGCCAAATATGCTTACATAGTTACTGCTATAGTTTTATAGTATCGTAAATTTGATCCTCGCAAAGGGTGAACTAGGCACGCACACGGTAGCCAAACAAGAGTGCACTCGTAATGGCCACTTGAGGCTTCATTCATCCGAGCAGGGCTTATTCACTCCTTCACTCTGAACGAAGACTTAAATAAACACTCAGGCCAAAGACAAATATATAAGTGAGTTGCTGCTTGGCTTCTTGCCTCAGATCCCTTTCAAAGGGCAGCAACACCCTCCCACCCTCCACCCCAGGCCTTAGTGTTGAGTAGAAACTTTCACTCACTGCTTCTGTAAACATTTATATTTACAGAGACAAGTGCATCCACAAAAGCATCCATTCTGACCCTCACCTCATGAGGATGCAGTGTTTAGTGTGATTAATCAGGGTGGAATTCCACTGGAGGCTCTTTCGTTTTTAATTTAGAGTTCCTGCAACACTGCTTCTTTAGTCATTAAAAATGAGCGATAATCTAATTTTATTCATTTTTGAAAAAAAGCTGGTTGAAATATTAAAAAAAGCAATCGCATGTAAAGCTGTGCCCCACAAGTGCAGTTACTGGAACAGGCTTCTAAAAGTACAAGACCTCAACACATGCTTTCTAATACAGGAAAACTGTGTATAGAATACTTATAATGCGATGTTTTTAGTTATACTAAACACGCTTAAACGTCCCACATCTTCCTCCAACATCTCTCAGACCTGCTTTAGGTTAACTGGTTGCTGATTGGCCCTTGGCCATTAATGATGCAACGTTCAACAAATAAACAAACATTTAAACTTTTGGATTTAAAATAGAAAACACATTCCGATTCATTATCTCTATGCAGAAAATCGAACATTAAAGATGGTATATGATTACATGTTAACATTTCTATAGCGAAATATTTTGCATTCATTTTGTAAAATCTCAAGCACACAAGATGACAAAAAAATGACATTCAGAAACATCCAAATCTTTTTGGATTACACATTTTAAAGCCTTTATGTTCTATGGATGCCTCACAGCGCTTGAAGGCTGTATGTATTTTATCTACATGCTTTTATTTTCTCTGGCTGAACATCAGTTGAAATGTTTAACTTCTCTTGGACCGGAAACAGAACAAGGGTTGGTGTTAAGGAAAATGTTCTGAAAACCATTTAGTAAACGTACGGTCAAGTGTTCCATCTTTTCATATATACAGTACTGTGCAAAAGTCTTAGGTCACAGTAGGATTCGCTCTTTCCATTGTTTTATAAATGCTTTATTGTTTCTCGTTCCGTATGCAGTTTTAAAAAAACCTGGAAAAGGCAACAGTGGCAACTTTATAGTGTGAGATCCTTTTAAACTTGAGCGATAGTAACATCTTCAAATTCAGCATCACTGATATACTGTAGTCTATACTGACATACTGATATACAGGAGATACCGATAGTCCAATCGTCAACATGACGTTGTATTAGTTTGAGTATAACATTTCTTATACAGTAAATCGGATAGTGGCCTAAGATTTTTGCAAAAACTAATCAAGTTTTACTTCCACACTTGAAATGTTTAGGTCGCTTGATTACGCAACCTTGTGAAAATTTCAAACTGACAGGGTGTTATCCTCAAAAGGTGAAACTCAAATACAAAATGACAGGTTTTTGCAAATGCGTTAACGCATTAAAACCTTACAAATACTCTAGCCAGACATCTAGAATGGTCACCTTATAAGATTTATGAAGAAGAAATTAGGTTGTGTAAACAGCACAACACTATGAATGGCACAAATAAAAATATCATCAATATCATAAAAAGCCAGTGCTAAAAAAATCAGTGCAGTGTACTATGGACTATACATGTGAGAAGAACAGAAAAGCTGTTTAGAAAAAAGAAGGGTTGTGTTTAAAACCACACACTACTTACTCAACCATATGTCTCAACTAGGAACAGAAAACTGACTGTTTAGTATAACATTTGGAACAGAGATGTGCCGTATGTTTTGTTATATCTATAGTTTGTCTGGTGTTACGTTTGAAGTGTTGTTTGATCCTTGAAGAGTGCCATATAAATGTCATATATCATTACTATTATATTTCTGTTCATTCCTTTTTCCAAACACATGCGTTTTAAGACATTCCAGGACTACTCATATTGTAAAATTTGGCCCGTGCAAAAATCGGAGTACCTTTCCAGGTTCTCCACTAGTGTTCATAATTCATTCAATTTGCACACGTATTTTATTTAAACATGTTCCAAATTGTTAACATTATTGTAATAAGAAGAAGCAATAGTACTGCATACATACACACACACACACACACACACACACACATTATATATATATATATATATCTCCTTGGTTTTGTTATTGCTCCAATTTGTAATTTATAAAGGCAACCGAAAGCTGCATATTTAGGGTAATTCTTTATGTCCACATTAAAAACACAGTATAGTATTTCAGCATTCCGAAACTTCACTCTTCGAAGACGTTTGTACACTATAATACAGCCAATTAATACATGTGATACATATGTTCATCAGTCACCCTGTGCACATCACTCAGGCATATAAAAATAAACTATTTCCACTTTGTCTTATAGGGAATCTCAAAAAAGTCTTTCCAAATAATTTAACTTCTGCTGTCCATCGAAAGTTAAACATGAATACGATGGTATTAGGAGTGAGATTCACAACTGATCCAATTGCTCTTCAGTCACTGGTTGTTAAGGAAGTCGTTTCTCTGCATTAAATTTATAGAAAATTTATATTCTATGTGGATTGGGTGCAAGTTTGGACACTGAATCGTATGCATTTCTTGCCACTCATTAATCGAGCGTTAGTCGTTACCAAACTGATCTCGTGTACGTTGTATCCTTCGCAGACATCAGATGTTACAGAAATATATGTCACAGCTGATATATAGGGAAGCCCGACCTGTAAATTCAGGAAAAGATGTGTGAATCAAGTTTCCCACAGACCAAAAAGCATGCCGATCAATAGGGAAACTATTCAACCAGGCTTGTTGTAATTTCACACTAATTAAAGCAACGTAACAGCAAAAATGGTAATGACTGCTAGCAATTCCTTGTGCACACTCTGCACACTAGCAGCGCTGCGCTCTACTGCATAATCTGCTTCATAGTCATTTCCAAGCTCGTTATCCTCATCGTCTGAAAACCCGCTTCCAGTGTGTTGATCATCTGGAGTGTCTGAGCACAAGTTCAGCATGCTGACTTTGATGTGTTCACAAATCGTCCTCTCAGGCCCGTCGCACTCACACGTGTCTAAAAGACGCGCCTTAGGAACGGTCCGCATGTGCTCAATGACGACGCGGCAGTCGTCCGAACAGCGCTCGCCACCAAACAGTCCTCGGCAGTGGAACAGGTACTCGCGCATGGTAGTGCCGCATTCGGCATCTGCCTCACAAGCACGCCGTGCCTCTGTGCAGCCCGTGTGGCTGATCCGAGGCATGCAGGGTTCGATGGCACGCTTAGCACTTATGCACACCGGGTCCGAGGCGCACTCACAATGCTCAAGGCCGGGGCCGTTGGAGGTCAAGTTGAGCTGCACGATGGACGAGATGCAGTGGCTCGGGCACTTCTTCTTATGTCCGTCAATCACGGGTCCACATGCATGCATGTACTGTTTGTAGGCATAATGACACTCTGGTTCACTCTGGCATTTCATGATGGCTTGCCAGCATATCAAACTGTGCCCATGAACTGGAGACGCAGCAGACGAACCGGTAAAAAGCAACATTAACAAACATGTCCACTGAGTGATGGCCATTCTGTCCATCTTTACTGATTCTATCCTTTTAAATAAATCAGCTTCAAAGTTTGATTCACATCTCCCTCAAAATGAGAGCGTTGGTGCAATTGTGACCCCTGTAGCAATCCATATTCAGAGGTCCATGTTAAGAATAAGGTAAATATTCACAAAAATAAGGCATATTCAGTTGATATCGACCTGCCCATAATCCAGCGTAACTGTAGGCCACTTATATCTGCATAAAACAGTCAAAGTGAAGGAAATAAAAGAAGCTCCACTGCCTTTTGTGCTCCGAATCGAATCGTTTAAAAGATCCGATTCCTTTGTGAATCTCCCATCACAGGTCACAAATATACTTTCAGTTGAGACTGGGAGTCGACTCTCTGGAAAAGAACCGACTCCATCGCGAACAATCCATCACTACTCCGCTGTATCAGAAAAAGTGAAGTTTTTGATATAGAGGGCACATCATATTTAAACGTTGTAAAATGAAGTCCGTTTATTTACCCCCTTTTATATCGCAGCCGAGGTGATCAGAAATATCCACCAACATATAGTTCACACAGTTACGTGCAGCTTTCTGTCATAATAAATGGCGTAATATTTCCAAACAGTTCCATGAAACGGCGGCAAAATCCTCTACTATTTTACTCATGAGGTCCCATGCAGGTTTTGAAAACAGATTTCCAAATAAACACTGTGTATTTACTCGCCTTAGTTCCTAATAGTCCACCCCGAGTTCTCCAAAGTCCCGAAGTTAGAAGAGAATGCGGGCTACGTCCCAAATCGCATACTCCTCTACTAAATAGTACGTGACGTCTACACGGTGACTCGCCATATACACGTACTACGTAGTATGTTAGTATCCTGGTTAGAACTTACTCTCGGTTTCTTATTGGCCCGTTGTCTTGTTGTGATTTTTGACGACATTGATGGGGGCGGGGTCAGAAGCATGACAAAGAGATTTGGGGTAGTTTGGAGGGGGATGGGGGTGAAAGGATCCTCTGAAGTTCTCCATAATGGCTCTTTCAGGTTTTATAGAGTCCTTTATTTCCAAGGCTTTCAGGATAGTCGATCAGTTCATTTTTTATTTTCAAATATTCAAAAACGTGTAGAAAAAAAACGCACATAAAAAAGACAAAGTTCATCATTTTATTTCCTTCCCCCCAGAGTGTCCATGAAAAGAGTTTATAAAGACTAAAGTTTCTAAAGTTGTCCTGTTTTTTCCTGCTTTCATTTGATTTTAAAAGTAGTGCATTTAACATTTGTATGTAGAAATTAAAATAATGTTTGTCTGCATCATTACACAATGGTCAAATAAAATACTTTGTGGATTTTATAAATGAAAAGAAGTGAACGCAACCATGTTAAAAACACACACTTTATGAACAATTAACAAGTCAAGTCAGATCTGAGACTTTAACAAAACAATATGAAAAGGTGAAAACTTTTACATATATCAACATATTTTAACATATGCTGTAAAGGTATACAAAACAGTTTGCAAATATGTAAGTTTCTTCTGGTCAGTAATTGAATAAAACATGTAACTGACCAGAGGCACCCAAACTTTTGCTTTAATTTTTTTTTTTAATTTCACAGTACGGTTGATCATATGCTGACAGTTGTTGCACATTTGCCTGGATTTCATTAAGAAATACCATCTCGATGATCTACAAGAAATGATTTAGATCACAATAATTATTCATTTCAAGGTTCAGTAATTGAGATGAGATTCGAAACAAAAGCCTGAAGACTGTGCTATCAGTAAACACAGATGTTAAATGACATGTCTACAGTTTTTCAAGCTCGGTGAGACCTAGTAGAGTTTGGTAAAGTGTGAGAAAACACTTCCAAGCCCCGTTCCAAATGCCTGTGGACCAGGAACGTGTTGACTCTACAAATGGTCTCCAGTCAAAGATGGAATAGCACAAGGAGCTCCTTTGAACCTCTTTGGCTTGTTTGACTCCCCATGGAGCAAATCAGCAGCTGTTACAACACGTGTGGCAGCCCTCTTCCCTTCTCTTCTCACCCTGAAACAGCCTTACCCTCACATCTACTTCTGCACACACCAAAAGCCATTATTTACTTAGACGTGGAAAATATTCCCACTCACAATCTGCTTGCACAAATATGATTTTAACTGGATAATTGTAAAGATTGAAAGGAAGGTGCAGTACATTAGACTGACATAATTTAGTAGACAACTTTATTCAGAACCACTTACAATTAATACAATCTTACCAGGCACAATCCAAGAAGTAAGGGTCAAGGTTGTTGCTCAAAAACCCAACAGTGTCAAATGGGGCCATTTCTCTACAGTGGTTGCTACTGATACATATGGAGTTCCTACATGTGTGCTTATTCTTTCCAAAGAAGAGAATAACTCAAGTGGTGACATCTCAGCATCCTAGGGGTCATGCATGTGGTGGGAAATGTTAAGAGATTGGGGAATTGGGCAGGAAACAAGTGAAGAGCAAATAGGGTTTGCCCTAATAGTTTGCTTACATGCAATAAATAGTTTAATAACTGCACAAAATCTGTCAGAAATCCAATCAACAAGTTTACATGCACTTGAGTTATTATAGAATGAGAAACCTCTGGGTTAATATGACTCGGCAATAATCAGATTGCTTCTGAGAGAGAGAGAGAGAGAGAGAGAGAATAAAAATTCCCTAAAAAGTTTTTTTTATAATAAAAGTATTTTGACGTACTATATTGTACATACTAAATAAGGTTTTGATACGCTTACCACGTCGTCGCCTGCAATTCAATAACAGTTATTGCAATTATTTCATTTAGTAAATCAGTATGACATTGTTGCCAGTTTATAGTGTTGATTTGCTCTGTAGCGTATACAGCTGATGCATTAAAGATAGGTAAGAACCATCTCAAACACCAAGCTTTTGCACGATTTCTCACACTAGTCTAATTTTGTCCACATTAGAATACAACGTTTGAACCACAGAACTCCCAGCTGACCTCCTGTTCCATCCATCCAAACGAGAGATTACAGGATCCATTTTGAAAGTTAATGAGGACAAATCTATTTGTTTTCTCCGAGCATAATCACAGCCATCAAAAATCCTCTAAAAACATCAGAAAAGAGCAGTATTAAAAGCTGAAAAACTGTCCTGGTTTATATTGCACAGAGGCATTCATATTTCTACACTTCACATAAGACGACAAACCCTCAGGAATGTTTGTTGCCTCCACCCAACGATTACTCAATTTGCAAGCTAAAAATCACAAGAGGGCATCAGCACGCAAAGCCAAAAGAAGCACCTATGGTTTACCCCACAAGTTCTGACCATGCTGTGCGTTTCTTTACTAACCAATTGGACTAGTTCCACCAAATCTGAAATCATAGTACATAATGACTAAGATAATCCTTTATTAGTCCCACAATGGGGAAATTCACTGTGTTACAGCAGCAAGGGATAGCAAGGCACTCGGTACAAAAAAAACAGACAAATAAACTGTACAGTATGTACAATATGAATACAATACGACTAGGGTGCCAGACTGGCCAGGGTGCGGTGATGGACAGGAGGAGGATCAATTCCAATGGTCTAGGGTGATCTAGGAGGTCTGTACCATGCCTGAGTATGAGTGTGGTTCATTTGACTAGTGTGATCGCTCCGCACCATGCTCAAACCCACTTAAAGTGTTCAAGCATGGTTCAGTTGGGCTTGGGCTCAGCATGCATTTCACTTCAATTCAACTATGGTAGACAGGAATGGTATATGGCAAGCGGGCATGGTAGAAGTACACCCTCAGATTATACTGGGGGTTAAAGGTGTAAATTTGGTCTAGGGTTCTGAAAAGGTGTGGGAAGTGGGAAACAGAGAGGATGATGTCACTGAGTGAGATATTGAACCTGACATAATCCTTGTTGGGTTTAATTTAGAACGAAAAGAGAAAGCAAAGCATGCAGCTTAAGTTCTAACTAAACAGTGTCTGTGTTGGCAACAGGCCAGAACTGCACTGTGCCATGAAATCTCCCACTAGCACATAAGATCTAAACATTTTACTTGACAGCTGCTCCTGAGTGTTAGGTTACTCAAACTGTAGTAAAGCAGAAAGCTCAATATCAAAGTACTTGGCTTGTTTCTATGTGAATGGGCCTCTTTTCTTAACATTGTCGTCATGTGTTTCTTAGCAAGTATGTTTGTGTACAAGGCTATATATCTCTCATTCCTGGGAGTCGCTGAGTTTTGAGAATGCTGGGTACTGAAGTATGAAAATATACATTAAAGTGAAAAGACAAGTCCTTAAAAATAATTGTAGCTCAGTGCATTTTGTAGCTGTTGATCTATACTTACATAATTCTAGACGATTGTATATTTTACCGATTCCTAGGTCATGGGTCTCTTAACCCAACTGGAAAGGTTGCACATCTCAGCCAGTAATTGAATTTTTATTGATACAGAGAAAGATATTATGTAAACTTCAAACTTTAATAGTTAAATAATAATTAGCCTAAATAATGAAATTTTTCGTTTATATATTGTGTTTCGGAATGATAAGCGAACCAGAGTCATGCACTGAGAAATCTGACTACTGAAAGTCCAGCTTTCTACGTAATATGCCATACCAGCAAAACACAGTTGAAACGCAGTATATGGTCAATTAATTTAATTCTATTATTTATTCATTTTATTAAAGTTTAGCTAACATCATTCTGTGACACAGCCTGAGTCATGAAAACCCAGAGGTTTCCCATTATCCTGCTACCCAAGTGCATGTAAACTCTTATATATCAGATTATTTAGTGGATTTCTGACCTGCAGTCATAGACAGTTGTTAAAGGTAGATAAGTAATCCTGCATTCTGCTGTTTCTGCTTGAATCCTTGCACGTTTTGTAAATTAATAACACAATTAAAAGGCAACAGCTCGTTATCCTGTTGGTTGCATAGTGGTGGCCCACATTTTCATTTTATCCAGGAACCTAGGGCGCCAAAGAGACCAGAGCTTTTCCCTCTGAGCGCATATTTTAGTGACAGCAGCTGGACTAAAATTGTTCTGACTTGAAATTGTGAGCTCCTCCTTTGAGTGTTAAATAAGGTACAGTCGATACAATGCAATATCTAAAGAAAAATGTTTACTTAGTAAAATAAAGTTCCACCAGAACTGCATATTAATAGAAATGATTAATTAATGTTCTTCTAAACCTGACTTGTCCCCATTTTCCACTCTCTTATAATGACCAGCACAGATGTGGAGGCTCCCAAAAATGTCAACTAATAGCGATCGCACAGCAAGACGCCAACTTTTCTGGAAAAGAGATGCCTGAGCCAGCCTTTTTCAGGCGACTGACAGCCTCAGCGTCTCCAGTGCTGTCACAATTTATTACACACAAAGGATCCTTACTGCCAAAAGCGCTCCCAAATGGCACAGCTATGAGGAAACTGCCAAAAATCCCTGGATCAGGGCCATTCTGTTTCTTTCTCCTTGCTTTAATGGAAACAGCTGCTGGACATCACTCACTCCTTCCACAGTTTCTTTCTTGTACATACTGTTTGCCTTAATGTCTGCTTTTATTTTCATATCTTAAGCAAATGATTCTGAATTAGTTGTTGTGTCTGTGCTGAGAGGGCCTACTTTAAGCTCTGGATATGAAAACCATCTGTGCGACCATGCAGAGTGAATGTTTGGAATTCCTTCTCCTTTCATGAGCTCTAACCTGGAAGATTGGTTAAGCTAGCTTTGACAGGCTAGTGAGGACACAATTACCGTATAATCAATGTTTAGTTTCCCTTAAATGCACCCATGTTAAATCTGATACTTGTTTTCCATTGTAAGTTTGGATAGCACGTACGCCGTCGTGTTTTCAGTGCATATGCCATATAGCCAGTGTTTATAGCATGTACTTGCACACAGTCGTCTATTGACTTAAGAAACACCGATGAGATAAACCATTATGATTCCTCACAGAAGAAAATGAGCACTTACTTATTTAGACCCTGTTGTGTGTTGTGAGTGTGATGTCCTATGTCAAGTTCTTTAAAGTGTGTGTGGTAAAGCTGTGAATGCTGCGACAAATGTACATCAGTTGTAATAATTGCACTGTAAAGGTGATTTGTCGCATTGTCATTTTGTTTTGTTCAATAAGAAGGTGCAAGTTTGCATGAAACACGCTGTTTAAAATAAATTCTAGTGAAGTTTGGAATAGACTGGAATAGATTGATAAAAAAAAGAACTTACCAAGCAGAAGTTTTGGGAATTGGCTGAAACTTTATTTGTGAATGTATTGATGTTATATGTTAAATGATTACAATATTAGAATGAACAAGTTTATGGGGGTGAACTGTACAATTAAAAGGAGGCTATAGTAGCGTGTTAGGCCACCTCCTGGATGCCTGGATACAAGATGAGATACGGTCAGACACTGGAAGCAAACGGGTGCCGAATGGTACGAAACCATGGGTTTTTGGTGAATTAAATGATTCTCTCTACTGGTGGTCTGTCTGGGCAGTCACCGTTTGTGGGTGCATCCAAACATCCTAGAAACTGAGTAAAATGTCTGAGTGCATCACAGAGGTGTGTATGGCAGCAACGGTTTCTCACTAAAAGGAACAATACACAAAAGTAACTTCTGAGAGCCTTTTTATAGTGCAGCAGGGGAAGCACTTTTACACACCATTAATCATTTGCATTTTTGCCTAAGACGGAACTGTATGCCAAGTTTTGCTGCACTACAACAGGTCTATCTGGGTGTATTTTTTGTCATTAAGTATATTTAAAGTTGTATCAGCTACAGTGGCCATTTCACAGCAAGCACAAGGTTACATTGAAACTAGTCATATACAATCCACACTGACCAGGCCAATTTAGCACAACCAATAACCTTAAGGCCATTAGACAAAAGTTTGCTGACGCACAAAATTGATTTAATGACAAAATGTTTAAAAATGCCCATGTAGGCTATTAAAGCAATAATAATGTTTACTGAACCTGGAATGGGATTATTTTTATTTTATGTACAAGAATGAGATTTAGTAGATAACATTCCTAAATTTTACAGATATTAGGCCAAATGTGATTCATTTGGATGTTTATATGTTAGTCAGATTTTACTTTGTACTTCACTTAAATATCTTTGCTTAATCCTGTAGCTCATGCAACACCATCATTAGTTTGTGATTGACCAGTTATTTCCGTCTCTCATAAATTAAGGTGGTTACACACACCTGCCATGGGTTTCCACCTCAGTGTGACTAAATTAGTGTGACTAAGATTTTTGGGCCACATGTTGTTAAGAGAGAATTTTTTAAACTATAAGGGGTTGGTAAGTCTACCTGGCATGGACATACAGAGCCGCTTTGGACCATCAGACAGAGGCACTTTTGTTCCCACAGGAAAATCCCTCTGTATCCACCAAAGAAGTGAGAAGGCAGGACAGAGGCGAACCAAGAAAGACGTTTATGTTCCACAGAACACACATGAAAGCAGGCCTGAGTGAAAGCAGAGGAGGATGGTTAGGAATCGAGTCAAAATCTGAGCTCATGAAATAAATTGACTACTGAAATGGTGTGGTGAAGGAGGGAAGATCATCACAAAAAGAAATGCATTACTCACCTAAAACAATAAAACAGTAACCAACAGAGACAGACTCACACACTGATCAAAACCAGAGCAGTGCTAACAGCTGTGTCAGGAGACAGAGTTAGCACAATTTTATCCTGTACAGCTATTATTATAAATACAGTACTTATTTTGGATTTGGAAGTTTTGATGCAGTTAGACTTGTGGTTGCCTGAGGGTCACTTCCCCATGTTACATTTGGTTGAGTCATGATGCAGTAAGCCATGTAGTCATGATATGATAAGTCTCACATTTCCAGTCGGAAAAACTGAAAAACCTGGAACTTGGCCAAACATTTGCATATGAGACATATGCAACATATGCATAATGTAACTAATTCTACATCTAGTTTTCTAGTTCTACTGAATTTGTGCTGATTAAGTAAAACTTAGTTTATGGAAGATTAATGCCTTTTGCAAAACTATCTGACTATGTTAGTTTGTATATTCCTGTGCAAGCAAATTCCAAGTGCATTGCTTTGAGCCAAAATGGTCACTGGTGAAAAAAGGAAACAAACCTCATTAATGTTCGTTTGAAAATGCTGTCTATAAATATAACAAACCGCAGCCAGAAATATATATTCTGTACTCTGCGTTCAAGAAGCGCACATTTGTTACACTGTGCAATTATCTCTATGAGTATGGGAAAAGGAAACCACTGAAAAATGACAACTCACAGCAACGTTCCACAGTAGGTCCTCCATTATACTGAATGTGTTTACATGTATAATCTGATTATTCAAGTGGCTATGGAAATGACTTCTACTCACTCACTTTCCCTGCCAGCTCAATCCAATTCAGGGAGCTAAATGGACAGCACAGGCACCAAGTGGGAAGGTCCATCATCCAGCAGATCATTTAACCCCTTGAAATTGTGAGTGAGTCTTCCAGGAATTGGACTTGTTTGTCCAACACATCCCGTGGATGCACAAACATCCATGGATGGAGATCTGGAGAATTATGGGCAAGACAACACCTTAAATTTTGCCATGAAACTATTTCAGAATTAATTTTATAGTCAGGCAGATCATGTTATCCTGCCGAAGGAGGCCATAACCTTTACGGTACACCGGCGTCAAAGGGGGCCCAGGAAATCCAGGAAAGCTGACCATCACCCACAACAATCTTATTGTCATTCAGTCAATATTTACTTTATCTATCAGGAGTTTTGATGTTAAGGCTGTGTACATCACATGTAGTTGCTTGTGTAATTTCAGTGCAAGTCACTTGGTTTATTTAACTAACAGTAGTAAAACCTGTGAAAATACATTCATGATAACTTAAGACTCATTTTTCCATAGGGATGAAATGCTAAAATAAACCAGAAGTCGCCAAGATGACAGATTAATCATAATAATAAAAATTAATAATAAGAAGACCCCTTTATGTATATAAACGGCTAGGTAAATGTTAGTAAACTAGAACCAAAATTACCAGAGAGAGCTTACTGTTTGTGTTTCAATAACAGAGTAACCTCACTTTTTAAGCTAAAGCATAATGCTCAATTTCTAAAGTACTCAAAGAGTGACTTTTGCTCTGTGAGAATAAATCTGAATTCTAGTTTCATAATCTGAACCAGTTATTCCAGTGGAGCTAGCCTTATAAAAATCATGCACTTTCCTTCATGTGAACAGACGGTCGGTATTAAAGGACTGTCAGGATAACCTCATGAGTTTCAGGGAGAAATCTATAAATGTTTATACCAGAAATAAACTATTTTAAAAGGAACTACGTTATAAAAGCGACTCAGGTATGTATAAACACAGCTCTTCTGTTACGACCTGACAAATAAATCTTTTAATGTTCCCATGGCTGTTGCTCACTAAATCCCTGCATGATGTAGAATGGTCAGGATATTAGTGAACCCAGTATTGATGAAGAGACACAAATTGGAAAATGGTGACAGATGTGGACTTGTGCATCAGTTACTAAGCCTGAGTAACTTAGCAACATAAAAAGTGTTACCAATATTTACCCAAACTACTAGCTACTTCTACCGAGCCTATTAGGTAATTAGTTAGGTTTTAGATCAGCAGTCGGGTCCTGAAATGTGGTGTCAGGTTTGTATTTTATCATCACTGGGGTTCTCGCTCTCTCACACCAACTCACGTGTTTACACACGTTATACTGAAGTGGATTTTTACTGACTTATATATACACACACATTACTGGATACACACACAAAAAATGTGGATGTGTCCCTCCATAATTCTCTTTTTCCATTGATCTTCATTCCAGTCTTTGTGAGTGTTAGCATATCATGGTGACTTCACCCTGTTCCCATTCTGATCAAACTCCTTCTGGCTGTAGAAGGGTCAGCTTGGCATCCTAATGAAGCTACCAGACGCTGCTTTTGCTCAAGAGGAAAAGGGGCTTTCACAATAGTCGCTACTATAGCCTATAGAAACAGTTTTTTTCCATTTTTTTAATCTTGACTATATATTTCCTGTAATCAAATGGCGGCCTAAGACTTGTGCACTTTACTGAATATCATACTGAACAAAGTTTACCTGTACTGTTACTATTTTGTACTTATTTCATACAATAGTAGTATTCATTTGGAATTCGTTTGGAATGCAGCCTGCACAGGCATAGAAGTGATCAAGGGTTTACAGAAATAGAGTTAGAGTAACTTTAAACCAACTAGCTAATTTTATTTTATAACCAACACCTCATCTGAAACAACGTATTGTCTACAAAACTTTTTTTTTTTTTTTTTTTTTTAGTCAAAAACTCACAAATCTCAAATGTTGAGAAACGTGAATACAAGCAGATATTTGAACAAAGCAACACAAAACTATAAACTACATGGAATCTGTAGAATAAGAAAAATTTGCATATGCATACGTTACCAATGATGATTTGTGTGAGAAGAGAGACAGGAAGACCCCCCTCTGATTCAATATAATCGTCTGGGCAGGGAGGTTCCCACGAGGCCTTGTATCTCCCTTCAGCCAATGGCAGCATGTAAGCCTGGGTTGTATAAATGATTCATTGTGTTCACTATAGGGAAGTGGGTGGTGGTGGATTATGATCATGAGCTGAAACAGATGTGCATTATAGATAAGTAACACATCAGTCATACTTTATTATAGTCTTTAAATTGCTTACCATCCATTTGTAATATGTTATGCTTACTTAAAAAACATGAGCACAGATTAGCATAGAGTCTGTCAAATGACATGCATACACATTTAAGCGTTGAGAGGAGAGGGGGAAGAAAAGTATAGAAAGCTGACTTCAAGCTCTAACCGCAATATCTAAATATTGACTCTGTGACTTGTAATTTTGTTTGGTTTGTGGAAAGTGAAAATAAACCCAAGCATGCGAGTAGGCGAGCCCGTCTTACACTATCAGCATTAAAACCACCTCCTCATTTCTACACTCATTGTCCATTTTATTAGTTCCGTTAACCATGTGGGAACACTGTCGTTTTTCAGACTGTGGTCCATTTACAGTCTTTCTTTACACATACATGTATAGCCCTCCTATTATAACCCTACTATTTATGTGGTGGGTCATTCTCGGTACTGCAGTTGTGCTGTTGTGGTGGCGGGATCTTAACGCGTGTTGCACTGATATGAGTGGCTCAAACACAACAGTGCTGCCGAAGCTGTTTAAACCGGAGCTCACTCGTTGTCAATCTTTAATAGACACCCAACTTGTTGGTCCACCTTGTAAATGCATTTATCATGCATTTGAACATATGACACTGGCCACAAGACATTGTAAGCTGGATATTTTCTGGTTGCTACACAACTCTCAGTAAACCAGTGACACGGAGTTGCTTAAAACTTCCAAGAGCACTGCTGTGTCTGAACCACTCGTACCGGTGCAACACACACCAACACGGCACCACCATGTCAGTGTCACTGCATTGCTGAGAATGATCCACCTAGCCAATAGTACCTGCCCTGTGGTGGTCTGGACCGTTGAATAGCAGGGTAAAAGGGTGCTCCCAAGCATGTAGAGCAACAGATGCACCTATATTGTACAGCTATATACTATAGAGCAGGGGTCAACAACATCTTTCCCAGTTGTGGCATTATAATTACAAATGGTCTCTATACATTAAAAAGTGTAATATTATTGAAAGCGCCATTTTATATTACTACAAAAAGTAGGCTCGCTATTTATTTACAAAATATAACAGAAGAACTGAATGCATTGTGTGGATTAACCTTTGGTGGGTAAGGCTGTGAATTGCCAGCCTCTGCCTAATGTACAATATTCTGATATTTCAGGTGCCAAAAGTTTCACTACATTCAATATTTCCAGAACTACATCACGGTAACAGATTCTAATGGGTTACAGTATGTTAAATCTTCCACAGAAACTTTGTTTGAAAAGTAAGCATAAACGACCAAAATTCTTGGCAGACACCAGTGGAACCACACTCAAAGTTCAGTAGTTTTCTTCTGACCAGACACTCGTGAACTAAAACAACTTTATTTTTACTATTCCTCCCTTGTCTGTAACCAATTAGGACTGTTAACAGTCATTATGGTTATAGTTATTCGATGACGTCTTACAAATGATAACTTTTAGAACAATGTCATGTCTTGAGTGACAAATGCTGAAAAGCTTGATCAAATAATAATATTTTATGTAAGTGATGTTATAAATCTAAACATTGATTTTCAACACTGTCAACACATTTGGAATTCAGTAATTATGTGCAGAAGATCTGAATACATCTCTTTAGTGGTTCCTAAGCCTGGCCTATATACAACATTCTCCCTGTTTGAAAACTTGATTTATTTGATTTATAAAGATGCTTTTTTTAATCAATTGAGTATAAACATCGTATGTATAGATTCAGATTACACCAAGGATTAGACTATTAATAACAGAAAATGCCACTAGCTTAAATTCCCTTTTGTAGATGTCTGAATTGTTTATCATATTTCCCACTACATTTTGTTTTTCAAATTTCCATAAATATGACATTGATTTTTTTATTATAACATGTTAAGCATAGTCAAAAGTAATTGACCAGTCTAACCTATGACAGAAACCAAATCAAACACTGAGGTTACTTAAGAAAACAAGCACCTGACAATCCAAGTACACAGACCGTAGGTGGCCATGCTTCTTCTCTCCCCTCACAAACTCTTCTGTGCCAACAACCACACCAGGTTTAATTAGTGCAGCAGTCCTCTGTGCTTCAGTTCTGTTGTTCTTGTAAAGTGGTTCCAGCTACTTTTCAGCAGGGCAATGAGTATATAAGCTGGAGTGTCTCTGCTTTAATTAATGAAGCACAGGGGAGAGAGAGCACAGTGATCAGAGCTTTATGGTCAGTCTAAACCTGGATCAAATTACATTTAGCTGATTTTCAAAACAAAAACAACTTATGTTTGAAAGTTTGCAGCAAATTTGACTGAACCATAAACAAGAAAATTAAGCTCTTGCATAGTTCCCCAAAGCTTTGCACATAGTAAATGTAATCATTTTGAATGTTTAACTAGGTGGTTTTCCTAGAAAATACGAGCATATAATTGGAAGCTACCTATGGTTTGCACGAAACTGTACAGTAAACCCCTAGTGCCCTCTAGCGTCTTGAACAGCACGAACACAAGAAATAACCTCTAGAATTTTCATATTTGATCCATCAAAAAAGCAAACACCCTAATAAATAATTAAATAAACAATATTAAAAGTATTAGCTTCATTATAAACCCATGAAGGATGGCAAATAAAACGATGTCACCATCAGCTCTGCAAAGAAAAAAACATATACAGTTAACATTTTCATTTATTTAAAAGACAGCATTTCGTTATTTACAACCAACAAACCTGAAATTAGCTAGTTGTGAATGGCTGGCATGAGTGACTGTTACAGTGAGGTATACATTTAAATGTTTGGTTGTACCACTGGGGTCATATGGAGGTTATAACCAAGAGGTACAGCTCAAACCCACAAGGGCTTCCCGTAATGGACCATGTGATCTCGCTCAGGAAATATGCGAAAGCACTACTGAAACCAACCATCAACTCAGACTACAGAACTGCTATCAAAAGTCACAAGTGTTAGGCTAGTGTTTGTACTGTGATGATACAAATGATGCAAAGTTTATCAATGGATATTTGCAGAACTAGTGAGCGATGCTTAAAACAATAATAACCCCCATCATTTGTCTACAGAACTTAATGTTTAAAATGCTTTTAAAAAACATTCATTGAGAATCACCTGAATCACATTCAAGTGGGTTATTCTGGGTATAGTGGCAAGAGTATTGTCAGTGTATTAGTGGTTAAGGATACAACTAGTCCTAAGGTTGCCAGTTCAAATCCCAGCATTGCTCATCTGCCACTGTTGAGCAGTTTATTGTTCAACCACCCTGTTCTGCTGCACATCACTGGATATTTCTTTAAATGTCACATCTGCAAGGGGTCCAATTTGTAAGCAGAGGAGCAAATTTATAACGCTACTAGTCAAACACAATCACGTGTGTCTTTGAAATGTATGGAGTAAACGCATGTGAACTGAGAGGACATGCAAACTCTACACAGGTAGAATCTCTGGAGCCATGCGACAAACACACTAATCACTGCGTCATAGTGTTGCCCCTCACTCTGGATTCGGGCTAAATTCTGAACTCCTGTAAATGTACCTTGCCGTGATGTGACCAGATTGGATTAAAAACGAACCTGTACAAAAGTAGATTATCCTACAGAATGATGGATTGTACTAATTCAGTTTGACTTTTAAGTGTTAAAAGGAAAAGGCACAGGACTCATTTCGAGTGATGTTTTAAAATGGGTCAATACTAGGAACCATTTTCAGACCGATCGGAATGAATGGGCATGATCAGCTCAGAGAATCTTGCTTCTTAAAAGATAGTAGTAATATTAAGGCAAAAGTTGACCTGTTTTCTGATCTCAGGTTTGGATCCAACATTAATAGGACTTTTAAGGAACAATATTACATGACGATCGTTTCATAAATGCTTTAAAAAAAAAAAAAAAAGAATTTCAGTGATTGTGCTGCAGCAGGATTTTCTTCTTCAGACAGTACTGTTTAGACAAATGCTCGATTCACTCTTGGTGATTTTAGTACTCCTTCATGTAAACACCAGTACAAAGGAGGTCAAACCTAGTGAGCACATTCTTCATTCTGTCTTCTACATTCAGTCCATAGCACTTTCCACTCAGTCCACTGCAGTTTGGGTAACATCAGAACGCGAAGACATGATTCTGTACAAGACAGAAAGAACGCGCCCCTTGGTTCTGAAACCTAGAAGCTACCAGCAAAAACAGAGAAAACGAAAGACTTTGGTCCATGCAATATCTAACTTTGTTGGCTGCAAGTTTGTTTGTTTTTTTATAATCATGAGCACCCTTTGTTTTAGCGTCCCAGTCGCTGATCAGAACGAGAACACACCCGTTATCTCCCTCTAGCCATTCTCCTTCCACAAAACCAGATGAATGCTATGGTCCGGCATGCTGGTAGCAAACACTAGGCCAGCATCGTTCTTCCCATCGAAGCCATTGAGCCAAGAGGTGATGCCTGGCAGGAAGCTGGAGCCCCTTTTGGATTTGCGATAGGCTGGCAAAGGCCAGCGGCCTATGATGACCTCGGTCCTCAGGTCCATCACGTACAAGTGGTGGTTATCGAAAAGCAGAGCGAAGATCTTGCCGAAGCTCAGCAGGGATGGACTGGCTGGGTCTTGATGTGGTTTGATGACTCTGTGAGGAGTTTCACAAAATTACCAGTTACATTTACGTTATTCCAATTCTTTCCCGTCTGGACTCAAATATTGGCTTACAGAGCTGCTACAAATTATTTGTGTAATCAAATAATCACTTTTTAAAGAGAATACAAATAAACAGAACAGACAGTACTATAAATAGCTACAATTTATCTATCACAGAATATAAATCTACAGCCCTGTATGGATAAGTTTAGTTTAGTTTAGAATAGGGTGCTAAAAACGGTGAGCAAAATTATACAATGCTCCTCTGTAATAAAATACTTGAATAAACCATAAAAAGTTGCAGAACAGATAATGATACTTCAGTGACTCTTAACATCACACATTATAGGATTCTGTTTTCAACAAGTCAGTTCATAAACTTTCTGTCCTACTTAAAGCCCACCGAGAATTGAGTTTTGCTAACACTGATGGAGAAATTTTTTGGACTGCACAGCACCTTGACCTGAACTCCATCAGACACACACTGGAATGCCAAAAGTTATTGTCAGTGTTTTGATGTACCATTTAGGTCCACAAACATTTGTCTATATAGTGATAATGTTCTGACATTCAGATATGGTTTATGATGATGTGTAGTACAGTGGATTAGAAAGTAAAAGATTGGTACAATATGAATAACAGATTCACTATATTTACTGAAATAACATTTCATTTACCATTATTTATATTATTAAACAATACCAAACCTCCAACATAACCGGAGCACTTTGTGCAGCTTGTGAGGATTAATATACTGCTCCCAAACCCTATTTTTGTGAGCAGTGTACCTCACCTTAGGACATCAAAGCTGGCGAAATCCCACTGGTAGACGCCTAGATCTGAACTGCAGACGATGTAGCGGCCGTCAAATTGCAGTCTTGGCTGCAGGCACACACTGCGATCCTCAGACACGGACAAAGTCTTTAAGCACTTACAGTTGATTTCACGTCCGATGGGCCATACCTGTGGTAAGCATATAGTGTTTGCTGTAATCTTAACCTCCCTGTCAGTCATTCAGGACCGAGCACATGTTCATCTGTGATCAGAACATTTATTTTATATCATATAGTTAAGCATTTTTATTGTAAACACCAGCTTGTTAGAATAATCAAAGAGCAGCCTTGAATTAAATATCTACACATCTAAAAGGTATGAAGGTTTCAAATGTAACATAACAGATAATAAAATAAAAGGCTGATTAATCTTTATTTAACATTGTGCAAGATATCTCAAAATATATTTGCTCATTGCAATTCACTCCTGCAAACAAGTTTACAAATACTACACCACTATATTACCTTAATTTCATATTTATCTGCACTCAGTAAGATGTAGTCACCAGGACTGTGCATCATGGACTCCACTTTGCTCTCCTGAAGAAGCACCTAAATAAATGAAAAGTTGCACGTATAAAATTGTTCTTATGAAGCCGCCACTCTGGCCGCAAGAAATAATTTTTTTTAATTGGACAATTACATCACTCTAATCCCGCTTTCGAAATAACACCACAGTCAGGAACTGCTACTGCCATAAACATCAATGTCAAACAACAGGATTTTGTGATTACATTTAAAACTCTTACCTTAGTGACCCACTCTGTATGGCCAGTCAGAGTGTTGAGACAGGCTCCTGCTGACAAAGCCCACACTTTGACAGTAAAATCTGCTGAGCCACTGACCAGGGTGTCCAGCTCGTCATTGTAATCTACACTGAACACTGCCATACAGTGACACAGCCAATTACAAACAACATAATAGCACAGTTCCATCACAAAAATCCACATCGGCCCTTCTCAAACACCACAACGCAGTACAATAGAAACTTACTATGTGGCAACACAGCAGCACTCTAAAACCGTTCAACAGTGTGAGACACCAACCTGCACCAGTGTGTCCACGGAACTGCTGGATTTTTGCACCTGTACTCCATTCCCAGCATGCAATTGTGTTGTCAAAAGACCCTGTCACCAGTTTCTGCTCATCAAACTTCACTGTAGCACAGGTGTGAGTCTGAATGCCATAAATGCACTGACCAGTGCGGACATCCCATAGTTTGGCGGACAGGTCATCAGAACCTAGAGTAAGCAGAGTGTGCAAAAATATTTGCTGTAAGACACTGCTTTTCAGACAGACCGAGTATGGCTACAATAAACCACTAATAATTACACATTACTAGAACTTCAAATAAATATCCAAACATATAGACTTAAAAACAACCAGACTATCTATTTTAAAAAAATGTAACCATAACATTCACACCACTGCCCATGTGTTCTTTACATGATAAGACAAAGTAAATACTGTAAATACTGTGTTGCATCTAATAGTGTCAGGACTCCTTATGAACATAAACTAGTACTGAACATTATGTTAATTGAGCCCCTTTGGGGTAGGGGGTGGGGTCGGAGTACAGGGACCCTTCCCTACCATTAGTGTTTGAACTATGGGCTCAGAATTTAACTCTCTTATTAATGGTCACATTTTATGTAACTTGTTGAGGCTCTTAAATATTTTTGCATAAGACTGTAGGTCTCTTCACTTCATTAGAAAGCATTCGGGTCTGGACAGGAAATTACTGCAAATGGAATTCCAAGTAATCTTACTTTATTAATACAACAATTTGATCGCACTCAAATATTTTTCTTAAACACATGGCCAGATTTGTATTTATCTCTCTCTCTCCATCTATCTATCTATAAATAAAAAATCTGGGCATAATCTGGGGGCCTGCATTTCTCAATCGCGACTCTCGGTACTGTGCAGAGTGCCCTTCTTTATTCTCTTTATACATGATTGTGTACCAACCCATAGCATAAACACTACAACCCCTGGCAAAAAGTTTGGAATCACCAGTCTTGGATGAGCATCATTCAGACATTTCATTCTACAGAACAGACGCAGATCAAAAACATGATAATAATAAGGTCATTCCAAAGCGCAACTTGTTGGCTTTCAGTAACACTCAAAGAAATGAAGAGAAAACATTGCGGAAGTCAGTGAACGTTACTTTTATTGACCAACCACAGGGGAAAAAAACAAAAAAAAAAAAACAAAAAAAACGGAATCACTCAATTCTGATGAAAAACAGATAAACAAAAGACAATTCAAAATACATCACTATTATTTAGTTGCACCACCTTTGGCTTTGGCATGGACTTTGATAGCAGGTTTTCAATTGGGTTGAGATCTGGACTATTTGCAGGCCAGGACATCGACTGAATGAGTCTTTCTCCAAGGAATGCCTTCACTGTTTTTGCCCAATGCCACGATGCATTGTCATCTTGGAAAATTATTTAATCACCTCCAAACATCTGTTCAAATGAAGGGATGAGAAAACTGTCCAAAATGTCAATGTAAACTCGTGCATTAATAGAAGAATTAACCACAGTCATCTCCTCAGTGCCTTTGCCTGACATGCAGCCCTATATCATCAAGGACAGTGGAAATTTGGTCGTTTTCTTCAGGCAGTCCTCTTCATAAATCTCACTGGAACGGCACAAAACAAAAGTTCCAGCATCATCACCTTGTCCAATCCAGATTCTTGACTCATCACTGAAGATAACTTTCATCCAGTCATCCACAGTCCATGATTGCCTCTCCTTAGCCCACTTCAGTCTTGTTATTTCATGTTTAGGTGTCAATAATGGTTTTCTTTTAGCTTTCCTGTATTGAAATCCCATTTCCTTTAGACGACTTCTTACAGTTCAGTCACATACATTACAGCTCCAGCTCCCTTTCATTTATGCTTCATCTGTTTAGTTGTACTTTTTCGGTTTTCAAGACAAATGGCCTTTGTTGTTGGTCTTGACGCTTTGATGTCTTTCTTGGTCTACCAGTACACTTGGCTTTAACAACCATTCCTTGCTGTTTGTATTTGGTCCATATCTTGGATACAGCTGACTGTGAACAGCTCACATCTTTAGCAACCATGCGTGAAGAGTTACCTTCTACAAGAAGTTTCACAATCCTCTCTTTTGTTTCAAGAGACATTTCTCTTGTTGTCACCATGGTTCTTGCCACTCAACTTCATCAAGAAGCCCTCCAAGGTATCATGACTGCAGGTGTTTTTAACTGCAGACTAACAAGCAGATCTAATCTGAGGCAGGTGTCCATTTAGGGAAAGGAA